>APFE030558985.1:5380-31160 GCA_000404065.3 Pinus taeda
CATTAGGTAGGGTCGCCATTTCTTAAGTGCATGGAGTATTGCCAACATTTCCTGCTCATAAATAGCTTTGTGTAAAAACTTTCCCTTGATTGGACGACTTTCAAAAGCAATGGGTCTTTCATCTTGCATTAGAACAACACCAATTCCATTTCCTGAAGCATCACATTCCACAATAAGGTTTTTGTGAAGTCCGGTGTAGCTAAGATAGGTGCTTGGCACATTGCCTCTTTAAGATGTTCGAAGCCCTTTGTTGCTTTTGGAGTCCATGAAAATGCATCTTTCTTCAATAGTGTTATTAAAGGTGCTGTTATTCTCCCATAATTCTTAAAAAACTTGCGATAATACCGTGTCAACCCGAGAAATCCTCACAGATACTTTATGGATGTGGGGATTTTCCATTCCTTAATGGCTTTAATGTTGCTACAGTCTACCTTAACTCCTTCATGAGTTACAATATGACCCATATATTCCACCTCTTGTACTCCAAAGAAACATTTGGATATTTTTGCATATAATTGTTTCTCCTCCAATAGTTGTAGCACCCTGTCAACATGTTCGACATGATCCTTCCAAGACTTGTTGTAGATTAGTATATCATCAAAAAATACTAACACAAATTTTCTAAGGAATGGTTTGAAAATTGAATTCATCAAACCTTGAAATGTTGAAGGTGCATTGGTAAGGCCAAAAGGCATGACCAAAAATTCATAATGACCCTCATGAGTTCTAATGTTGTTTTCAAAATGTCTTCAGTCTTCATTCTGATTTGATGATATCCTAAACGAAGATCCAACTTGGTGAAGTAAATTGATCCATGCAATTCATCTAGTAATTCATCAATGACAGGAATGGAAACTTATCTTTAATAGTGAGCTTGTTGAGCTCCCTATAATCCGGACACATGCGCCATGATCCATCCTTCTTGTGCACCAATACTACTGGAGCAGAGAAAGAACTTTGACTCGGTTGAATTATACTAGCCTCTAGCATTTCTGCAACCATACGTTCAATTTCACTTTTTTGGGCATAGGGATATCAGTACGGCCTGATATTTACAGGAACACTTCCTGGAATCAGATGAATAGCATGATCATGATCACAAATAGGTGGGAGACCTTTGCGAGTCTCAAATACCTTGGAATGATTGTCCAAGACTATTTGGAGATCTGGAGAAATAGATGATTCCAATGTGGAAACATCTAGCGAACATAATTGTGAAATTACACCTCTTCGTTCTTTTTTAGAAGCTTTGTCATACCATTAGAGCTGATTATCTTTCCCGGTTTCCTGCAATACCCCTTAATTCAACTTCCTTTCCTTCCACAGAAATTTCATGAAAAGTTCTTGAAAATTAAAAGCTATTGTACCCAAGGATTATAGCCATTGGACTCCTAATAAAACATCAGCACCTCCCATTCGAATGGAAAGCATTAGGCTAGTCAATACATATTCTCCCATGGATAGCTTGATATTATGGCACTTTCTAGAGAAATTTATTGTTCCTCCATTTGCAACCATCACTTGACACTCTAGTGCTGGATATAGGAAGCAATTCAATTCTTTTCCTATCTTACAATGAATAAAATTGTGGTTACTTCCTGAATCAATCAACACTATTACCTTTTTCTTCTTGATTTGTCCTTCTATCTTGATGGTTTGAGGAGTGGTAATTCCCGCCAATGCATTACAAGATATGGTTGGATTCATTTTTTATTCATCTAGGCTTTGTTCCTGGAGTATATCCTCTTCTTTTGACCTTTCTTGCTCCTTTTCTTCTTCCTCTTCACAATCTATGTAGAATAATTTCTTCTCAGCACACTTATGACCTTTAGTGTATTTGCTATCACAACTGTAACAAAGCCCTTTTGCTTTTTTTTCTTCCAATTGTTCTATTGTCAACCTTATAAGTTGTGGAAGACTAGGGGTAACAACACTTTCGTCTTTATAGTTGTGAGTGTATGCTTCCTGGTTGCCATAATTTTGCTTTCCATTTTTCTTGCTAACCTGAATGCCTTCTTTAATGAATCAGGTTCCCAAAGGCGAACATCATGTTGGATTATCCTTTAAAGACCCTATGAACACATCAATCCTATGCTCCTCTGGAATATCTTTTACCCTTATGTTCAATTTTTGGAACTCCTCAATGTGCTACATTATTGAACCCTTTTGTTTGAGACTTATCAATTGGATAAAAAAAGTGTTGCTTTTTGTATCCTCATAATGTGCTATCAATTCTTCCGTAAAAATTACCCAAGTGATAAATTTTTTATGAGAGCAAAGCCATTGATACCATACAAACTGATTTGGTTCCAAATATAAAGTCGCAATACTTACCTTTTGTGTGTTTTGCACATTATTAAGATCGAAAAATTGCTCCATTTGTAACATCCATGTTGCAGGATCCTTGCCATCAAACTTCCTCATATCGATTTTTGGAATATGGTGCATCTTCGATCCAACATTAGAGTCTATGAAATCATGATTAACATTTCCTTTGTTCGCATCATGAGTTTCCTTTAGTCCCCTTTCACCATTAGTGAGTATTTCTTGTAGAAAATTTGTCAAGTCTGCTTTCAAATCTATCTTCAAATCGTCAATCTTGGCTTCCACACCCTTTATCTTAGATTCCACGCCATTTATCTTAGCTTCTGTTAACTTTTGTGAGAGTGAAATTTGTTGGACTTGGACTTGTAATTTTAATATATCATGTAGCATTTCTTCCTCTTCTTCATGAGTCATGATAGAACTTTCAGATTGCTTGCTAGGTGTTTGCATTTTCTTTCCTTGAGGTGTTAGTTACAGATACTGATGCTCTACTATGCCCTTTCGATTCCTTCAAAATAATTTTTCAAACCAAGCTTAAGCAAAAATTTAAAAATATACACACCTTTTTTCACTTTGTAGGAGCTCGATATTGCCTCTGATGCATCTCTGTAATTTCAGATCATCCAGTTCTAAAATTGTGACCTGCGGTATCCCTCTGTGTCCTCTTTCCAATTCCACCAGTCTAACCCCAATTGGATTCTCCAATGAAGAGTTATGCCAAATTTCCCACAATGACCTGATTATAGACTAATTCAGTGGAGCGAACTTGTACGACATGCCACGTGTCCTTGTTTTGACCTTTGTCTCTGAAAAAATATATACAAGAAACTAAAGTCCCTCCTCTTTCTGTGCCTTCTTACAAAATTTCAATCCGATTCTCAGAGAGAACGTTATGATGATTTTCCACAGGTCACCTGTTTGGAATGTAATTCAGGAGTCTGCAAAAACACCAACTTCCTCAGATCATATCTCCACAAATATAGCGCAAAAAGCTTTGAAATTCGGACCCAAGTTTTAGTGTAATTTCTTCTCAAATGGGTTTTTGTTTTCGCTTCTGAAACTTTGCAGAAAATAAGTTATAGCAAAAATGCCACGATGACCTGTTTGGAGCAGCGAAACCCTAGAGTTCGAGGCTCTGATACCAAATGTTATGAAACCAGCTCAAGAAAAAGATAGAAAAGATAGATCAACGCCTTAAAATTCAGCCTCTTTGAGGGGGCAACCTCCTTTACATTACATAAATTAACAATTCTTGGATGATTCAAATGACAAAACCTCCTTTCTATATATAGGAGTCTAAGGAGTCACAATATAACCTAGCCTACCTAACAATAATAATATAAGCCACAAAAATAACAATAGAGGGATTCTATGGGGCACAGTAATAACAATATGGGGACAATAGGGGCACAACAATATTAATAAGAGGTACAACTACAATATTAATGGGGTAATCACTAGTATTATAGGGACCCAACAATTTATTTCAAAAATCTATTCTACTCTTTGCTGACAACGTGGTCCTCCTCTCCTCATCTCCAGAAGGATTGCAGAGGCAGTTGGATGCCTTAGCTTTGTTTTGCGATCTTTGATAGTTGATGGTCAACATGAGTAAAACCAAGGTTATGATCTTCAATGGGGTGCAGAAAACTTCGGACCTTCACTTCCTATTCAAAGGGGAGGAGGTTGATATCACCAACACGTATACATATTTGGGGGTGCAATTCTTATGTCCCTGCTTCAGTTTGGGACAAGCTCTTCAACCTTGGATCAACAAAGGATATGGATCCTTAGCCCTTATCAAGAGATAGTGCTTTTGGCATCACTTCCAGGATGTCTTGCCCAAGATGAGCCTCATGGACACCTTGATTCGCCCCACTTTTCTATATGGCTAAGAGATTTGCGGACCGTCTTTGCTTGAGTCGGATTAGGCTTCAGTTCAGAGAGTCCAGACTCTTCTTCTCCACCACATCATTAGATGTAAATAGACAATACCTCAACACATTATCCTTACAGAGTTTGGAGCTCAACCCTTTCAGCTTGAGACAGTCTCTAGTTTAGTCTCATTATTGCATTGTGTCCGGGGATTTTCAAACTCAATAAAGACTAGGGATCGTTACACTTACTTGGCATATTTCTCTTCTAATAATATTGCTTATTCTACTCCCTTGGGCTAGGCTAGATGTTGGTTTATAGGAGTTTCAGATATTTTAGAGTTAGTGGGCATTTAGTTGGATCGTCTCCCTCCTTTCTGATATTCCTTGGATGCTCTTGGTCACCTTCTACCTAGTAGACAAGAGTTGAACAAGATCATTAGGGAGGACATCTAGAGGTAGTTCATCCAGTTCACCTGAGTCAATCCTCTGGGAGGGTTGTGCCCAAAGATGGCCTTCTACGTTGAGCACTTCTTGAAGTTGAGAGATAGGCTCATTATTCGACCCCAGTATACATTTCACCGATGGATGCATGCTCTTCATATTCCTCTAGGCCAGTTCAGAGTAGGTTCTCATAGAATTCAGGTAGAGACGGACCACCATATTGAAAGGTCAGACAAAATTTGTTAGGTATGTCATTTACAGGAAGTAGAGACTAAGGTGCATTTCCTTTTTGGATGCCCTATCTACTACGAGATCAGAGGAAGGTTTCATTGCTTGTTCAGAGACTCTTAGACCCTCAGAGACTTTTTCAGGTATCCTGACCAGAGATGTTTGGCCCTATATATGCAGGGGGCTCTTAGGTTCCAAGTGCATATTCTTCAGCCTCCCATCAGACCAGACCCCACACAGAGGATCACAATAATTTTTAGGGTACTATCTTTAGAGAGAGGCACAAAGAGAACGATTGATATCGTTTCATATCTAGACTCTAGACCAATGAGGATCTGTGGGACCTCACCCCGCCACACGAGACCCCAGCAGCTAAACCGTCTCAGATTAATCCCTGGGACATGAACTAGGTCCTCTGGACCTCAACAGTGCATAAAATCCCCCAGACAACGAGTTTGTGGACAGTCCGTACCTCCCACTCGCCCTTCATCAAGCCAACAAACTTTGTGGAATTTTTTTCAGTGCTCTTCAGTCAGTATTGGATGTTAGGAGAGATGGGTCTTATCCTCTTCTTCAAGGCATTCCATAATTTGTATCTTTTATGTTCCTACATTATACCTTTTGTATTCATGCATTGTATTATTTATAGGAGACCATTTGGTTATCCCACATTTTATGGACATCATTGTACTCAACAGTCCCTTTGACCTACTATGTGGTGATTAGTTGGACATAAATACAATTATCTTATCTTATTTTATCTATAAAGCCATTTGTGCCAGACTCTATATATTTCAATAGTTTTGTTTTACGAAGAAATATAGATATCTTTCAAAACTAATTATATATCTATATATATATATATATATATTCATTTTGTTCTGAAAAGACTAACTATATATTGTGTAACGTAACCTGTTCTTAGCTCGCACTCATTTCTATTTGTTTGTTTTTCTTTTCATTTGAAATGTTAACATAAAAATAGGTTCTCACATTCTATTCCTATAAATATCGGAAATAAATCTATGTATATATACTTGATAGCTTACATATATTATTCTTTATCTAAGAAAAGAGGTCTCTTCCTTTTTCTGGTACAGCATTACTCACAATTATGCTCTAATCTATATATATATATTTATATACTTTCATTTAATTCTATTGAGTCTGTTTCGAATTGTTGTTTGTTCTCCAGAATGGCCACAGGAGAAGGGAACAACTCTAAACATCCTAAGGATCTGTGCCATTATTCCTGCAAAACTTGTGGGATTACAAGATCGAATTGCATTTTGCTCAAGCTTCACATAACCTCTAGCCACGGAGTAGGCTTATTATGCCTTTAATCGTCTCATGAAATCCCAATTAAATGGATTATCTTGCTACTAGTGTTTCATATGCATATTTGCAGAGAGAAGCCCTTGAAAATGAAGAAATATTTTCTTCAGAGGCTAAAGGCCAGAGCCATAGGGAGTCTCCATTTGTTTGTAAAGTTTGTGGGGTTTCGTTTAAGAAACGCGCTCATCTTGAAAAACAAAATTTATCACATACAGGCCAAGTTGGTGGCATCACAAACCCTTAAATTTGCCCAAATTTTTCATTGCACTTGTATTTTGATTAGTGAAACCCTTCGATTTTAATGAATGTCTTTTATAGTGGTATTAATTATAATGTGCACCTGTGGTGGTTGGTACTTGGGATGGATTTTATTCTAAGTGTTGTCTATTATAGTGGCTTGGCTACTCCCAATACGCAACCCATTATATCTGATTAACATTTTGGAGGATGATAGCATGTCAATCCACTAGTTGTACACTACACTTCATTCCTGCTTAGATACCATTCAACCTTAGGGAAACAAATCCTGATCCTACATAGATGCCTCTTTCATTTTTCTCACTCCGATATCATTCGCTCCTCTCATCTTTTCAAGTTATTCTCCACCCAGGGCTAGCATAAAGCCAGCCAAGTTTCTTCTTCCCCTCTCCTAATCTCTCCTTATCTCAAAGGTTTTTAATCCTTATTTTCAGAATACCGGTCCTATCCCTATTAATCAGTGGAAAGCCACTCCTCTTTAGTAGGCCTACATTTTGGCTATGGAAGAGAGGTCTCTTTTATATCCAATTCCCTCTCAGCATATACATATCCATTTTGATATCTATATCTAGATATCTAGATTCTAAAGCCATCTAATAGACAATTCGTGAGATCAAGATACAGTTAGTGACTTGCCCGAAAAATGATGAGGAACGAAGTGCTTGACCAAAGGAAGAGGAACTCTTACTTAATCCATGAGTTCCCTCCCATTGTCTGTCTCTAACGAGATATTCATGAAATCGACCCCAAAAGCCAAACCCGTGATCATGATTTTACTTTTAGCGACTCTCTGTGATGGTTGTGCTACTTTTAATGGATGTCTATAATACATGGTCAATTTAATTGGTTTGTGTAGAGGTTACAATTCTGGTGGATCTCTGTAATAGGATTTTTATGAAGGGGCTCCAACCTTTTAAAAGAAAACTATAGATAATAGGATAATGCCAGGCTTAAGCATCATAGAAACAAACAGAACTTAGAAAATGAACATACTCAAACCAATAAAAGGAACAAGAGAATCACTACATCTATTAAATCTACTATGTTTTAAAATGTAGAGTGGTTCCACCTATTTATAGAAATATGGGAGAAGTCTAGGATTTCACAAGGTGGTTTGCTGGTATACCAATAGAGAATTTATTAATTTACCTAAGTGAACTTAAACTGCGTATGTACATATGCCCCCTTAAGTGAAACTTGGGAAAGTATAAAAAGGAGGTTAAATCTCAAAAATGGGTCCCAATTACAAGGCCATGATAGGTATCCATGTACATAATTCTCATAACAGTAGGAAAAAAACAAGGAGGACTCATATTACCCTCCAACCCCTCCCAGGATAACTTTCTTCACCCCAAGCAAGATATGAAGTTGTACATACAGAATCTTTATCAAGGGTTTAGTAAATATGTCAGCAATACTACAAATCGATAATCCTACCGTGAATCAACTGTTAGATGCAATGCATGTGGATTTCTATATTCTTGGTGCATTGATGCTATTGACTGCATGGAAATATGGATAGCACTCTTATTAGCACACCAAATTATAGTTTTTTTCCGCTAAATTGGTCGAATCCAAAGAGATTTTTTGACAACATTAACAACACCTCGGTACTCTGCATTTGTAGAAGAAAGGGTTAGAGCCAAGATGAAAGATCCAGATGTGGACTTGCAGTCATCAAGATCACTAGCCTAATTAGATTCAATATAACCAACTAGATTTTCATTACCATTGGAAGAATATTGAATTTCACATGTGTGTCCCTCTAATGTAGCAAATAATTCTCATTTCACCTTTCAATGAAGCTCATGTGGTTCTCACATGAATTGGGAAACCAATCCAACTACATAGAAGATATTGGGATGAATATAAGCTTAGTACAAAAGGTTGCCAACGAGCTGCTAATACAACTTGGCTGGAAACTTCCCCCCTAACAAAAATGGCATGGATGAAAATTTGTAATCCTACATGTGAAATCTGCTTAAGAGATCCCAAGGTATACTTGGGCTGAGAGATACATATTCTAGATGCAGACTGAGTGATCTGTAATCAAAGAAAGTAGTGAAGCAGCCGTAAGTCTATCGTGTTGAAATTTTGATGAATGGTGGACTTTCACATGATCAATCAAGGTAGGTGAACTTTGATTGAGAATGGGATCATCGACATAGAGAGAAAGTAGGAGGAGTTCATCGCCTTGCCACAAAATATAAACATTTGGCTCAAAGTGGTAGTTAGAAAATCTTAGGGAAGAAGGTAATCCATCTTCTCATACCAAGCCCCAAATGCTTGTTTGAGTACTAGGAATTTTAATTTTGCAGACAAATGAAAACTCTTGGATAAAACTTTGTTTTCTCCATGTATATCTCTTCCTGTAAATCCCCGTAAGGAAAGGTACCTTTGACATCCATTTGGTGTACTACCCACTTTGAGATGCAACTAGAGATTGAGCAAGGCAAATAGAATTCATTTTAGCCATGAGGGCGAAGGTTTCAAAATGGAAATGCCTTCAACCTAAGAAAAACCTCTAGCAACCAATCAAGCCTTATAGTTGTCTACAATACCATCTGTTGCATACTTGGTTTGAAACTATGATATACTGACTTAGGAAAAATAAATTTTATACTTGTCTACAATAGCATCTGCTACTTCTCATCAAGGAAAGATACTCATCTTCCATGGTCGTATCACACTCTACAACACTGTGGACCTCGCTAAAGTCCTTTGGATCTTAAGCATTGGCCATAGATACTTCAGGAGTCTTTGAAGAAAGGAGCTAGTTTTTTGTTGACCCCAATTAGGAAGTGGTAGAAGAAATTCACACATTGTGCTTCAAGAGAATGATCATGAGTTGTAGAAGTTAACTTGAAAGAATAAAAATCATATGAAGATCCAAGAAGCCGATGGGAATGCTCATCAAATCCAACACTCCCTCTAATGATTAACTTATGTGTTAGGATCAAGTAATATTTACCCTTTAATGTCTTTTGGGTAGCCAACAAATATGCAAGCTTTATTTTGTATATCCGTTGCCTTGCATTTTTCTTTGGGGATGTGGACCCAATAATTACACCCAAAGAATTTGAGATGGATAATAGAGGTTTGTCCTATTCAAACTTCCTCTGGGGTCACCACTTGGACATATTTGTGAGGTGTTCAACTGTGAAAATGATTGGTACAATTGATGGCGCAAGCAAAAAATTGTGGGGTAACATCTGTAGAATGGATCATACATTTTTCCTTCTCCTTCAAAGTACAATTTTTTTTTCATTGACACCATTTTTTTGTGGATAGAAGGCACAATATGTAGTAGTTGAATACCTTCAATGGCACAACAGTTCTCAAATCATTGGTTGATGTATTCGCAACCATTACCTATATGTGAATATTTGGTACATTTTCTAGATTACTTTTCAATTAAGGCTTCAACCATAATAAAAATGTCAACAACCTCACTTTTGTTAATTACCTGTAGACCCAAGTGTGTCTAGAGTAGTCATCAATGATTGTAAGCAAATAGTGGGCTCTTTGAAAAAACAAGATAATAAAAGGGCATGCAATATCACTATGAACAGGTTGAAAAGCTTCTAAAGCTCCCCAAATTTTTTCTTTATTAAAAGTATTTTGGGGATGTCTTCCAAGAACACATCTAGTGCAAACACCGCTAACAAAGGAGATAGGTGGAAAATTAGTCCCCACCCCCCTCCCCAACATCGCAAAAGAACTTAATCAGAGAGGCACCCAAGTTTTACAAAGGCAATTTCCTAGCACAGGAAAAATTGTTTCTTAAAATATTCATTTAACATTTATGGAAAAAGGTCAAACTCTCAAAGGCTACTACTGAGCGATCTTCTAGGAATTGAGTAGCTCGATATGCAAGAGAAAGTGCAGTAGTTTAGAGGAAGGTTGCAATGTGTGAGGTCTGTCACAAGGAGAGGCAAAACTTCTACAAAAGAAATCAAGCAGCAGCCAATGATGACCATGAGCAACAGCTGCAAGCAATGCTAAGAAATCTATCAAGCCACAAAGAGGGGCAACTGGTAGATGGTGCTACAATGACCCAACATTTTTTAGATCATCAAATGAAGGTAGTCGAGGAATATGGAGGAAACTAATTCCTTGCAACTCTAGTACTATGTAAAATAAAACTACAGACAACAAGATAATATCAGGCTTAAAATTATACAGGCAACAGAACATAGAAAATGAATAGAGACTCAAAACTAATATAAGGAACAAGAGAATAATTGCATCTGTTAAATCTACTATGTCTTAAAATAGAGAGTGAGGCCCTCTTTATAGAAGAGTGGGAGGAATCCAACATTAAAGGTGATTGGTGGGTTTACCAACTGAGAATTTAATAATATACCATAGTGAACTTAAAATGAGTATGAACACTAGCATGGCCAAACAGTCAGTGTAGTAATACAGAATATAAGAAGACAGACTGCAAACGGCCAGTCAAAAGGTCAAAAATAACCAAAATTCTCATCCAAAAGTTGTTCTAGCCAAACTTCCCAAGACCCAATTCTATATGACTGCTAAGTATATTGTTGTACAAAGTTAAAGGCTGATTGAGCAAATAAACTACCTATTGGGACATGATAAAAATAGAGAGCTACATTAAATTTGGACCTTAAGAGGCTGCTTATTCAAGGCCAACTTGGATCTCCATGATGCATTCAACTGATTGCATATCCAGATATCTATTGATGACGATGCTATGTTTGATCCTACAGCATAGTTCCATGATACCTTGAATGGATAATGATGTTCAGAGGTTTCCTCCTTAACTTGAGGTGAACATGGTTACATGGGCAGTGCTAGAAGTTGAATGAGATGTAATTTTGGAAACAAAGGAGTATAGGGAGTTCATTCTTTCTCCTATTTCCTCATACCTCTTGAATGCCTATGCATGAATTCTACAAATTCCTTGTCCTTTAATTGAAGCACTGACAGTTCAAGAGAAATATCAGTTGCTTGTTGGTCCTGGACTTGGGTCTCCACTGTGAACTTATATTCACAATCATTCTATCATCTCAACCACCTGATAGAAGAATTATATAAATCACTTTGTGCCTTTGAAATATGGTGCTCACATTCTTTATTCCTTTCTTGACATATGATAATTCACACATAACAAAAATGAGGCTGGCTATGATTACTAGAGATGGCTAGGTGTTCTGTAGATTCCAACACATAGAGAGCTCACAAAGACCAGAATCTTTAACCCATTCACCCCGTAAAAATGTGTTGATGGTCAAGCGTAGCGAAGTGCCAAGGAAACTATTAGACGTGCCGACCTGACATTCCACAGTGGAACAATAAAACCACACTCAAGGACCATCCTTATTTTGCTTCCCATGGCGATACCTGATGCATGCAGTGTGAAATAAAAGAGCATGTGAACCCAACATTCCACAGTAGAACAAGAAAACCACATTCAAGGATCATCCTCATTTTGTTTCCCTTAATAACACTTGATGCATCCAGTGTGAAATAAAAGAGCATGCACCTCTACAGGGGCACTCTTGTTTGAAATTTGCATGTGTAGGTTAACAATTTGGTTTATGTGGTTTTGTCATGCATTAGGTGATCACTCCTAATTTAACACTCCCCAATTGACTTGGATGTCTACACTTGAATTATAGATGCGCAGGACCTAGAAAATTTCTGTTTTTTCAAACTTTTTTGTTAGTACTTCGACTCTAGCTTGGGAATACATCTTGCAGAATGATGTATTGTGATAAAGGATTCTCTTAGCACAACTGCACTTTTTCTTCTCCTCATTTTTATCAACACAAGGCTTGGATAAACTGAAAGCACTGCCTCATTATTTGAAGCATAGTTCAAACCCCTACTACATGTGATTTCCTTTGGGATCTGGAATAATAACCCCACACCTGCATACCATGGATAGGTGTTTTGATTTTAATGGCTATTTGTGGTAGTGGATTTACTTATATTGTGTGCCTTGTAGTAGTGGCTTTAATTTTGTTGGGTACTTGAAATAGTGGATTTGAATTGGATGGGTGCCTAAAATAGTGGCATTGACTTGGATGGGTGCTTGAAATAGTGGCTTTCATTTGGATGGGTATCAGTAATAGTGGTGGATTTATTTTTAATGGGTCTGTAATTACTAATCATAGTGGTTTTAATTTTAACGTGTGTAAGAAGTTATAAATAGTTTTCATTTTGTTGGATGTGTTCAATATTGGGGGTTTTATTTTTAGTGGGTGCCAGTAACAATAGTGGTTTCAATTGTAATGAGTTTTTGCAATAGTGGTATTAGGTTTAATGACTCTAACACTGTTCATAATATTAATAGGTGCTTGCAATGAAAGTTTTAATTTAAATGGGAACATTGTTTTTAATTTAAATGGGACCGTCTAATAGTGGCTTTAATACATATTGGCATCTGAAATAGTGATATTAATTTTAATGGATGACTGGCATGGTGGTTTTAATTTTAGTGTGTCTGCAATGTTTGTTTTAATTTCAATGTGAGCCTGCAATGGTGGTTTTAATTTGAATGTATCTGCAATGTTTGTTTTAATTTTAATGTGAATCGACAATGGTGGTTTAAATTTCAATTTACGCCACCAATGGTGGTTTTAATTTCAATATATGCCTACAATGGTGGTTAATTTCAATGTCTACCTAGAATGGTGGTATTCAACTTCTTTTTTGTAGGAGGTTTGTAACCCGGGTTAGTACAAGGGAGGAGACTGCCTTAGAAGACTTGGGTGTTTGAATGCGTGACAACGCAGGATCCCATCCGAACTCCACCGTGGTGAGGGAGGATAGAGTGTCCATGGATTAGTACCAGTTGGGGTGACCCCACTGAGAAGTTCCTTCTACCTTCTACTTGCTCACATTTCATCATTATGATACATTTTTTCCTGCAATCACGGGTTGGTTTATTCTATTCTTTCATTTTTTTTTTCATCTACACAATTGATCAAAACAATATTTTTTAAACATTTCCCAAATGTGATGTGTCATGTGTGTGAACATATTGTTGTAAGATGAAATCCCCAACAATTAATATGCCACTTTGGTATTTATTAAGCTTGGAAATAAAAAGGCTCGACAAAGACATTAATCAAAAGGGGATTAACAAACACTTCCCACCAATTTATTGGAACTAATGATGTATGCATGTGTGAGTGATCATTTAATTGATTGGTGGAATCCTCAACAAATTTCCATGTTAATATTTATGAAGTTTGTAGTTTCTTTTAATTTTGCAAAGAATATTTGTTTGCCCAGTAGATGGTTGGTTTTGCAGTTACAAGAGGCGGGACCATTTAAATCATCACATGATAAAGCATGAAGAAAAGTTATTTGTGTGCCCTAAAGAGGGCTGCAAACTGCAGTTATCCACTATGTCTAATTTGAAATGCGATATGAAGCGACATAGAGAGAGAGGTGAGTCATGGCAGAGTCTAAATCTACAATCCAAAGAGGTGAAGAAGTATTCTTGCCCAAATCCATGTTGTGGGAAGGATTTTAAAAATCCATCAAGGCTAGTGAAGCACATGGATTATGTGCATTGTAAGTATTTACCCCCTCACTACAAATATTTCTCTTTTGTTTGCACTAGATTTGAGTGTTTGATTATTACCAGAAAGACGGGCTTGCAAGTCTGAGTGTTAGTTTACTTAAGCATTCGATATCAGTCCTGCTTATTTATATTTCTACACCTCTAACATGAAATCTTGTGTGTAGGGGCAAAAGTTTTTCCCAATACCAATGTTGTTCCAAACTCTATATGGACTTTGTTTTCTAGTGAAATTGTTAATTTATATGTCCAGCTTTTGGAAGATGAGTTGATTTTTTAGAGCACCTTTAAGATATTTATGATGAAGCATAATCTACATGGTAACAAGAAAAGTATTGAATGCTTTAGCCTCTATTAGAGAGTCCCATTTACACTAGAACTGAGTGTTTGATTATTCCCCAGAATGATGGGCATGCAAGTCTGAGTGTCAATTTAGTTAAGCATTTGATATCAGTTCTTCTTATTTATGTTTCTACACCTCTAACATGAAATCTCGTGTGTAGGGGAAAAACGTTTTCCCAATAGAAATGTTGTTCCAAACTCTATATGGAATTTTTTTTCTAGTGAAATTGTTAATTTGTAGGTCTAGCTTTTGGAAGAAGAGTTGATTTTTTAGAATACCTTTAAGATATTTATAATGAAGCATAATCTACATGGTAATAGGAAAAGGATTGAACACTTTAGCCTCTATTAGAGAGTCCCATTTTCACTAGAATTGAGTGTTTGATTATTACCCAAAATGACAAGCCTGCAGGTCTGAGTGTCAGTTTAGTTAAGCATTCGATATTTGTTCTAATTATTTATATTTCTACACCTCTAACATGAAATCTCATCTGTAGGGGAAAAACATTTTCCCAATAGAAATGTTGTTCCAAACTCTATATGGACTTTGTTTTCTAGTGAAATTGTTAATTTGTAGGTCCAAGTTTTGGAAGCTGAGTTGATTTTTTAGATTACTTTTAAGATATTGATGATGAAACATATTCTACATGGTAACAAGAAAAGGATTGAACACTTTAGCATTGCATTCATTTGATATGCAAAGATACAAATAAGATCTTGAAATCATGTATATTAATCTATTCTTGACATGTTGTCCTTTATAAGAAGTTTATGTAAGTGATGCATAGGTTAGTGAGAGGTGGTTTATAAAATTATAAGACATTACACCTCCAAACAGTTTTGCAAATCTGAAAGTTGGCTCTGCGATGGAAGTCCCTGTGTTGATGTAGTAGCAATCACCGATAATGCAGTACCAACCTTTTCTATGGTTTCAGTGTTATGCACTCTGGTGCTGTCATTGGCTCATTGTTTTCCTCGACACGATGTCTGTAATAATTAATCTAGTAGATATATTGGATATATTTTGTTGACTGAATTGTTCTTAGGATCTTGTGCTTTCATTAGGATTAGATTCAAATGTGCAATTTTGAATTGTATACAATGTACATCTATTTGTTGTTTATTTTGGATTGATTCCATTTGTATAAAATATCTTGACTAATCAGAATCTAAAAGATAAAATTTGCACCATATCACAACTTTTCCAAAAATCAATGTTTGGAAATGTGTACTAAAAATTCAAAAACACTATGTAATAGGAAAATGGTGAGTATTCCATACTATTTAGTTCTTTGATTTCTATACTTTTAACATATAGTAATTTTTGGCAGATAAGCCTTCACCCTGTACTAGACAAGACTACTTACCACTTGATTAAAAAAAATAGGTTATCAATCATGAAGAAGGTAATGTCTTTATTTCAACTCCTACTTTATGAAATCAGAGCATTCATTATTAACAACATATTATGTATCCCGCTTGATTGGGTGTGGACTAGACATCTAATTTTTTATAATTCTCAATTTTAATGCATTAAAAAAAAAAATGGAAAACTTATCGTTAAAAGTTTCTAATGGGATGTAGGAAGTAGTTCTTGTAAATGCAAGACAATGCTCAGTGATTGATGACACAACCTTAGTGGACCAGTTGAAAGAAAATCCCATGTTTCATGTAGGACTGAATGTGTTTGAGGTAATTTACTTTATATGTTTCCTTGGCACACTTTCATGTGGATGCATATTTATTGCAGTTTTGAAGTCTGATGTGTGCAAAATATGTTGGTTTAATGACCAAGTTGATATTGTGAATGAAGCTAGAATTTATGTTAAGCACGGAAGGCAAAGCACTCTCTTATCGTATTTACTAGTTTTAGAAGACACATACTAGCAAAAATAAGTGGGGACCGATGGGAGGAAATAATGTGCACTTGGCACCATTATTCACGTGCATGTGAGGATTATGTTATTGAGCTGATAGGTGCATTATATAACCTAGTATAATAAAATATTCAATGTTCAAAGGAACAAAATAATTTAAAGTTAAAAAATAAAGTAAAAATTTTCAATTACTTTCTAATAACAATATTAAGGGAGAAATGTTTCATTAATTCAATTCTTAATATAAAATTAATGTAACATTTAAAAATATCATAATAATAAAATATTTAAAGGTGAGTCATCAATAAGATTTTAATATGGATTATGTAATATTGACATATAATTAAAAATATATTAATAACAAAAAAAAACCATATTAATGTGCACAATATAGTCCATAGATAAAATGTCTCAACCCCCACATTATGTAAAATATTTTAATGCCAGAGACATATATATTATATGTTATTTAAGGTGGAGTATATCGAACTTGTTAAGGGTTATAAAAGGGCCTATGAGTGTGTTACATCATGTCATGGGTGTGGTATATCATGCAACAAATTATATATATGGTATAAAGCAATTGAAAAAAATATGTTTTATGTTTAAAATTATTTCTAGTTTTTTAAGTATATAATTTTTGTCAATTCTATCTCAAATATAACAAAAAAAAAATAGACTTACAAATTTAAGCTATATATTTTGTATGGCCTTAAAAAAGTACAATTTAAAACAATGAAAAATTACACATTTTATATAAATAGAAAACCACCACAAGTTCATTGAAATAATATATATATATATTATATATATATATATTTAAATTAAAAAAAAATATACTTACATCTGATCTTTCAACCTATGCTAGCTCTTTATTTAAGATAGATCTAATATATTAGTTGACTGAAGTTTAGGCCTTTTCCCATACTTTCAAAACAGGTTGGCTAAGTCCAAGATCATGACAAATTGCAACGTAATTCTTCCGCTGCTGATTTCTAAGAGAAAATCCCAAACACTCTCGTTTGTTCTTCTCCAGATTTCCGAATTTGAGATCTCGAATATGCATACGTGTCATAAAAATATTTCATTTATATAACCGTCCTGATTACCAGTCAAACAACTTGAACCGCAACAATGGAGCAACATAGTATGTTATTGAGCCTCTTAATGTCAGTAATCGTATTTTGATCTGATACAAAGAGATAACTGAAAAATGTCATAGAAAGATCATGACAGCAGCGGTTGGAAGATACATGTAATCTGTACTCTCTTAGATAATAAAAAATGGCGTTGCAACTTACATTGCTAGGTGAATTAAAATCTACTTCAAAACACTATAGTTCTCCATAATATTAACGCAGGTCATTTGCTTCAGCAATCTTTCGTGATCAACGTATGGATCACATAATGTTCAAATATTATATTTTCTCATATTCTTATGGGATTTAAAGCAATGTGATAAACCTTTACGCCAGGTTTTTTTTGTGTGTTTTCTCATGGCTTTCAAATTGCAATTACAATTTACAACCTCATCCAGGTATCTGTGATTTTTATTCAACGAATTGTTGGTTTTACTTTGTGGGTTTTCCTAATTACTTTAAACCCTAACCAAGATCTACTCCTTTGTAAGAAATTAAAATTAATGCACAGCGGAACTTACTTTCCATCTTCAAAGGCCTCCGTATGCTATCAATCAGACAACTTCCAAGGCTCTGGGTTGATACGCTCCTGGTCTTGACTTGAGTTATTGGCTATTGAGTCCTTCCAAGAACTTGCAATCCTTTTCTCTGGCTATCCTCAATATTATGACAGAGTATCTAGTCTTCAATGGAGCAGACAATTTTTCTGGGTGATTGCAAGCCTTGGAGACTCATCCCTTTTATAGCAGTGCAAAACCCTAATCCTAGGGCAGCCGAAATTTAGCTAATACTTGGGAAACAAGTCTGTCAAGAAATTTGGAATTTCGGATTTCATCAGATCTTGAAATCAGGAACTTTCCAGAAAAACTGAAATAAATCAGAATAGATTCTGATTTCCTTATTTAGCTCAAATTTTTTACTGCTATTATTTTAATCAACTATAATCTGTCCATCAACAATTATAATTGTTTAACATTATTCTATATGTATTCGTATCCAAATCCTTATTTAAATACGTATAATGCCATGACTTAATTAATCACATTATTTGGCATATTTTAATCATTACATAAATGTAATCTTGCGACAGTGTTTGATATCATAATCATAATGCACGTATGTCCAACTTATTTATTGTAATTAGACGTCTCTAAATCCAACAATCTCCCACATGGACAAGTGCAACCTTTTGATTATATATCCTTAACTTTATTGCATGCAACTTTTCTGTCTTTACTTATCGTATTTCTTAAACAATTCCGTCCATCAATTATGCTAACAAAGGACTTAAGCGGCATTTGTCACATTTATTCGCAACTAAACTGACATAAATCACGCTGCCAACATAACTGAATGACATGAATCTGATTTGGACATATAGTTTAGAAATTACACGCAAGTGTGATTAGACGTGCCTATTTCTAATTGAGTCACCTTTACTTTACTGTATGAGGCCAAAAAATTTAAACTTTAAAGAAAAAAATAATGAAACTGAAACTGAATGCAACTTGTATATATCATCAAAATTGTTTACAATTGCATTACATAGAACATCAAAAAACAGAACTTAAAACATATTCAGACTCCCACATTTTCTAATTATCCTAAACAGATATTACACCCATACAAGCAACATGTTGGTGAAACTTCTTGGGTGGTAATCCTTTAGTAAGAGGATCCGCAATCATGGAGTCTGTACCTATGTGTTTTATACATAATTCATTATTCTACACTCTCTCTTTTACAACCAAAAACTTAATGTCAATGTACTTCGACTTTGACGAACTTCAGTTGTTGGTTGCGTATAACACTGCTGAATTGTTGTCACATAATAATTTGAGTGGTTTCTTAATAGAATCCACAATTTTTAGACTTGTGACGAAGTTCTTCAGCCATACGCCATGATTAGATGCTTCAAAGCATGCAAACAATTCAGCTGCCATAGTGGAGGAGGCTACCAATGACTGTTTAGTGCTCTTCCATGACACAGCACCACCTGCCATCATAAAGATGTATCCTGATGTTGACTTCATGCTGTCGACACATCCTCCAAAATTAGAATCAGTATATCCAATGACCTCGAGCTGTTCCGATCTCCGATACGTGAGCATATAGTCCCTTGTTCTCTTTAGGTATCTCAACACTCGCTTGGCTTCCTTCCAGTGTTCCATACCTGGGTTACTCAAATATCTCCCTATCATTCCGGTAATGAACGCAATATCCAGACGCGTGCATACTTGTGCATACATGATGCTACCCATGGCTGAGGCATAGGGAATATCTTTCATGAGGTTTTTATCTAAGTCAGTTTGGGGACATTGTTTCAGACTAAACTTATCTCCTTTTGATATAGGGCTATCTCCTGGTTTGCTCTTTTGCATGCCAAATCTTGTTAGAATCTTATCGATATAGTTCCTCTGGGATAACCTCTGAATACGTTGAGATATATCTCTAAGTATTTCAATCCCTAGAAAAAATGATGCATCACCAAGATCTTTCATTTCAAAGTTCTTAAATAAAAAATTCTTAGTTTGATGCAACATATCCTTATCATTACTGGCAAGCAATATGTCATCTACATATAAAACCAATAAAATAAATTTACTCCCGCAGAACTTAAGGTATATACATTCATCTACTATGTTAGATTCAAAACCAAATGAGCTAACAACTTGGTGAAACTTATAATACCATTGTTAAGATGCTTGTTTTAGCCCATAGATAGATTTCTTAAGTCTGCAAACCATAGACCCTGCATAACCTGATACAAAGTTTTCTGGCTGCTTCATATAGATCGTTTCATCAATGTCACCATTGAGAAACGTCGTCTTTACATCCATCTGATGAAGTTCTAAATCATAATGTGCTACAAGCGCCAATATAATCCTTAAAGAGTCTTTTGATGAAACTGGAGAGAAAGTCTCTTTATAATCAATGCCTTCTTTCTGTGTGAAACCTTTCGCAACAAGACGTGCCTTGTATTTTTCAACATTGCCTTTAGAATCCCGCTTAGTCTTAAATATCCATTTGCAACCAACGGGTTTCTTGTCTTTAGGCAACGGAACGATATCCCAAACGTCATTGTCATACATAGATTTCATCTTTTCATTCATGGCATTAATCCACATTTGAGAGTTAGAGCTTTCCACAGCTTGTTTGATATTAACAGGATCATTTTCAAACATGCCAATGTCAAACTCATGTTCTTGAAGATATGCATAATCCTTTGATTGTGTAGATCTTTTCTCTCTAGTAGATCTTCTAATTGGCACAGGCTCTAGATTTTCTTGAGGTTCATTTACAACTTGATTTTCAACAGGAGGAGGAACATCATTACCAACTTCTGAATCTCCCACAGGCCCTAAGCCATCAACATTTGTCATGTCAATGCAAGGGTTTGGGTTGGGTTCAGGTCCATTTGTGTTCTCTATTCCATGTTGAGTTTCTAACTGAGTTGTTTGGGATGATGAAGTTTGCACATTGTCAAAAGATGTATTTCTAAACACAATCGGAATTTGAACAAAACTAGGACTTTGGTCCATAGTCTCATTTACATTCGTCTCTTCTTCTTCAAAAATACTATCTTTTGTCATATCTCCCCCCACAAACTCATTATCCTCAAAAAATTTTGCACTTCCTGACTCGAAAACTGTAAGTTCTGTTGGATTATAAAATTTGAACCCCCTAGATCGTTCAGAATAGCCTATAAAGTAACAACTAACGGTTCTTTCATCCAGTTTCTTTTCGCTTGGCTGATAAGGCCTAGCTTCACATGGACATCCCCAAACTCTCAAATGATTCAAGCTAGGCTTGCGCCCAACCCATAACTTGTAAGGGGTCTTGTCAGCTGCTTTAGTAGGCACTCTATTGAGTATGTATGTTGTAGTCTTTAAGGTTTCTCCCCACAAATTCTCAGGTAGAGTTGTACGAGCAATCATACTTCTCACCATGTCTTTAAGGGTGCGATTTCGTCGCTCAGCAACACCATTCATTGCAGGCGAACCTGGCAACGTATACTGAGACACAATTCTGCATTCCTCTAAGTATTTTGCAAAGGGACCTTGACGCTATTCTCCTGATCCATCATAATGACCGTAGTATTCACCACCACGATCAGAACGAATGGACTTTATATGTTTGTTAAGTTGTAACTCAACTTCCGTTTTGAACTTTATGAACACGTCTAATGCTTCCACCTTTTCTTTTATTAAGTAAATATGACCATATCTTGAATAATCATCTATGAATGTGATAAAGTAACGGTCACCATTTCTTGTAGCCTTTGGAAAAGGACCACAGATATTCGTATGAATCAATTCTAAGACATCATTACATCTTTTTGCATCATACTTACGTTTATTAGTTTGTTTTCCCTTTATACAATTTACACAATCACTTAAGTTTGTAAAATCTAAAGGTTGGAGAATATCATTAGACACAAGACGTTCTACCCTTTTCATAGAGATATGTCCTAGTCGCTTGTGCCATAATGTTGCAGATTTCTCGCAAGTTAATTTACGTTTTCTATTATCTATATGCAGTGCCTCTGAATGTGAAGTGTCTATATCTAGAAAATAAAGATTATCATAAGAAGACAGGATACCAGAAGCAAGAAGCTTAGAATCTCGACAAAAACTGAAATTTCCATTACCAAATGAACATACATAACCATTTTTGTCCAAATAAGATACAGAAATTAGGTTCCTTCTGAAAGATGGAACCACTAAAGCATCAAAACTTAAATAAAATCATGTCTTACATAATAATCTAAATTTTCCTATGCTTTCCACTTCTACTTTATTGCCATTTCCTACGTAAACGTAGCGCTCTGCCTCACTTGGCTTGCGATGGCTTAGGCAACCCTGCATCGACATACTGATGTTAGTCGTTGCACCTGAATCTATCCACCAAGTATATCTAGATACAGAACTTAAATTAACTTCAGAACAAACTAAAGCAAGAGACATACCTTTCTTTGCCAACCATGCATGATAGTTGGTGCAGAATTTCTTTGTATGTCCTGGCGCTTTGCAGAAAAAATAGTTCTTTTCTTCTGCTTTCGCAGAAGTATCTTCCTTCTTGCTTTTCTGCGCGGAATTGTTTGCAGCTACCTTGGTAGGTTCCTTTTCCTTGGCAGTAGACTTGCGCTTCTTGCCTTTACCCTTAGGATTAGATGTTACTACATGAGCACTTTCTCCCTTAAGTCATTTTCTGTCTCTCTTCCTCCTGCACCAACTGAGCCTCAAACTCAGGTAGTGTCCACGTCTCTCTTTGACAATTATAAGTCATCTTGAATAGACTAAAGTTAGACGGGAGAGACATAAAAATGAACTCAATGAGAACCTCATCAGAGATGTCATAATTATGCCCTTTCAAGGCACGTTGCAGTCTTGTCATCTCAATGACATGCTCTCTAACCCCTTCTTTTCCCTTGTATTTAATTGTTGCCAACTTCACAAAGAGTGTACTAACTTCAGTCTTTTTACTCTTTGTGAATTTTTCTTCAAGGGCCTTAAGGTATTTAATGGCGCTTGTCTCTATATCAGGTATGATGCATCAAAAAGTCTCATGGATCGTTTGCTTCATCACCATTATGCACATGCGATCTGAATGCTCCCATCTAGCAATGTCAGCCTTCTCTTGAGGAGTTACCTCACTCTCTTTATTAGGATTGGGGCGATCAGATCTCAGTGCTGTGTCCAATTGCATGATCCCTAAGACTAATTTTAGCTTTTCCTCGCACTGTTTCAAATTGTTCCCCATGAGGGGCTTAATCTGACTTAGACTTTACATTATGTTTAGATCTGGAAAGAATTCAAGAACAAGGAAATAATTTAGATACGATGCGTCACGATTTGATTCTTAATCATAATTTTAAAATCTATCTAAAGGCATGTGTAAAACTATTTGCTCCATTAAAACTTTAGCCAAAACACCATTCAGTAATGAAACACCTTTGGGTGCAATCATTACCTTCAGGCACTTTGGTGTAGTGAATAAAGTACAAACATGTAACCTTTTTGTCAATCTACCTTTGGGTCAGACTAACATGTGTGTTGCAACTTATTTTTTATACACTGCCCTTATGCACTAAACAACTTAGCAGGCGCCAACCTTCCTTTGGGAAAGCTAACACCCACGTCCATTGCCAGCACGTCATTTCAACTTATCATGAGTCACCCTTGCAATCGTCTTACAGAGAGCGGTTCGTTTGCGAACATCAATGCTTGACTCATGCAAAAAAAACACATGTATATTTCAAAAAAAAAAAAAAAACGCCTTTAATTAGATTCCAAAATTAGTAAAACTTTAGCAATTTCTTCAATCATTACCTTTTAGAAATGCTTCAATAATTTATTTAGAGAATACTAAATAATTTTATGCTTGCCATGATTAGCATCATTGTAATAAATTTCCGTCCTATAAAATATTTTGAAATCATATTAAAGCTCATTTGCCTTCACACGCGTAGCAACTAATATAACACAATATTATAGGTTCACACTAAATTGCTCAATTATCTTAAATAGAAATTTAATTGCATAGGATAGTCATGATACTGCATTACAAGTGAAGTATGCCCCACATTGTATGAAACGACTAATACAAACACTTGAATATTCAGTCATGCAAATATCCTAATTTTGAAGAAAACAAAATAATGACAGAAAGCATATTAATCCCATTTCCAAAAGAAATAGTCCAACTGGAAATTTCACCTCCAATGAGAACATTACGATCTGTCTCATTTATAGAGACGAAATCTTAGGAAGGGCAGAGCACGGAACCTATTAGCTCATACTGGGGTCGATACCCTGGTGATTGTGCAAAGAGTACAAACTCATATACCAAGCTGGTTATCATACAGGTTTATTAGGTTTTTTTTTTTATATCTTATTTTGAATGCAAATTTCAGAAATATGAAATTCCCACTTTTAGATTGCCTTAGGTTTTATATCTTTTGAATATTTTCAGGAATTTACAATACTATTCAATATTTAAAAGTATTGAAGTTATTCAGCATAGAAATTCCTGCAGATTCCTATGAGATTTAGAAATATTCTCCAAATTTACAATCAAAATAAGAATAACCACTTTTTGATTACCTATTTTTAAATAAAATAAGCTTTTATATTTTTCCATAGTACCAATTGTAATTAAGCTAAAGTTAAAGTTAATGAAAACAGATTTTCTTCTCAATATAAATCAAATTGGCATGATTCAAAATGCGTAATGGAGCTACTCAGATGCAAATGTAATCTAAAAAATCGTACACAACCTAGTGTGATTATTCAAATTTTAACTTTTCATGTAGCATTCAATCAATGGAAGGGGATGTTTACTCTTTATTATAGATTTCGAAAATGTTAATATTTGTTTTCTTTCCCGGGATTTTACTCTGCTTTTTTTTTTGCTTGCTTCAGCAATCAATAAATATTTTTATTGATTTGATTTGTTTTGGATTTACCACTAACAATTCATAATTCTTTACCGGAATCTTTGCTGAAATTTATGATCCATTCTTTGATAATGAAAATTCCATGGTAATTTAGCTCTCTCGAAAAAAAATTATATTGAAAAAAAACTTATATTTTTCCCTGTATATGCAGCTAATTGTCCTTTCAAGAATCTTCCAGCTCATGGCCAGTAAGTTTGATTGTAAATTTCATAAGGTTTATAAATCACTAGCTTAACCTTATAAGTTATAACTATTAATTTTTTTTTTGAAAAACTAGTTACAAAGAGATTTTCGAATCAGACAAAGAGAACGGCAAAAACATATGGGGCATGCCAGAATTTCCATAAAAAAGACAAAAAACAGTTTGTCATTGTAGAGATGGCAAAGAAAAACACATTATGAATTCTAACAAAACGAGAAATTCTTACATAAGCGTGCTCTGATACCAATTGTTAGATTTAATTTATGGGTTTTCCTAATTGCTTCAAACCCTAACCAAGATCTACTCTTTTGTAAGAAATTGAAAATAAAGCACAGCGGAACTTACTCTCCATCTTCCAAAGCTCCTGGTCTTGACTTGACTTATTGGCTCTTGAATCCTTCCAAGAGCTTGCAATCCTTTTCTCTGGCTATCCTTGATAGAGTATCAAGTCTTCAATGGAGCAGACTGTTTTCTGAGTGATTGCAAGCCTTGGAGACTCAGCCATTTTATAGCAGTCCCAATCCTATGGCAGCCGAAATTTGCCTGTCAATTGACAGCTAAATTTCAGCCCCAATCCTAGGGCAGCCGAAATTTGGCTGTCAATTGACAGCTAAATTTCAGCCCCAATCCGAGGGCGGCCGAAATTTGGCTGTCCATATTTATTACTGCTATATTTCAATCAATTATAATCGGTCCATTAACAATTATAATTGATTAACATTATTATATATGTATT
>APFE030558985.1:33623-48101 GCA_000404065.3 Pinus taeda
GATGAATCCATGTTGACTTTTCAACGTCGACTTTTTAATCTTTATAAATCTATGGACTTTTTAAAGAATATTTTTATAAGATGCTTCGTTTGAGTCTATATCAATGGATGAGATTTACAATCTCTGATCGAGCCGAACCGAAACGTCGTCTACTTCTTGCAGCTGTTCATCTCATTTCATTCGGGTTCACCCGATCTCAATTCGCTTCCCCGTCCTCATCTTGCAATTCTTGAATGATCAATTCGCTTCCCCGTCTTCATCTGGGGATTGATTGAATTTTGGATTGTCCTATTTTCCACATGTTTGCAAGGCATTACATTTTACGAGCGTGTCCTTGTCCTCCCGTTGGAATTATCAGGCTTTTCCTTGATCCGAAGTGGATGTTGAAGGCAAAGGGGAGTGAAATGGAATTGCCTTGTAGTGGAATTTCCCACCAATCTGCCAATGCACGGAGTGTCGTTGAACAGGCGAAGGAGGTAATGAGAGTAAGTAAAGGCCTTTATTGTGGAAGATGGGGAAGAACCCGGAGACCCATCTTGTATTTATGCATCACCGTTTGAAGGCAACCCTGATTCTGTCCTACTAATCATGCAAAAGTGGTGAGGTGTCTCGTAAAATACCTCTTTTAATCCCATTATCAATCTTCAATTTTCAATCCCATTATCGTTAATAGCGCAAAAAACACCAAATGGAATCTTCCAATTGCTTTTGTCTTTTTAAACTATTAAATTTTTTTTCTGGCCGTCGAAACATTTTTTCCTCATTAATTTTTTTCCCGAAGATTTTATGTCCGGAGACATTTCTTTGAACTTTTTAATTTTAATTTTTCGGTTGGGAAAGCCTTTAAAAGTTTGGGAAAATTCAATCTCTGCTGGTTGATCACGAGCATTTATGTATCATTTTTTTTGTCTTTAGTTAGTGTATTTAAGGTCTACTTTCAGTGTAATATTTTGATACATAGTTTATATGCAGTTCACATTGTTTATTTCATATTGCTGTTGGAAAATATTAATTCCAACCGGCCGACCTTCCACATTAATTGATTTAGGTTGGAAGATTGTCTTATGGCTTTGGAGAGTTGAACTAGCGTCTTGAAGAAGCCATCGCCACCAACAATCTAGGCGAGCCATGAGATGTACACAATTCAATGATAATAGAGTGATCAAGTTTCATGAGTGTGAAACTCTGTTTTGGTATCATAGAGAAGTAGAGCTACTAGAGTATGAGGTTTTCTTTCTCTGTAGGCGATCAATGTGAGAAATTATTAAGGGTGTGTTGGAGAAAGTGTGTGCAGCGAATTAAGCCTCTGGTGAAGAGCGTACTCGCCGGAGGTTGAGTTTTTGTGACGTTGATATTACTGCATCGTTGTCAGAGTTTCGCTGCAAGAGGAGCTTGTGAATTTCGAGTCTGTGAGAATTTCGAGTATGTGTAAGGGTGTACTAGTGAAGAGATATGAGCTTGTTTGTAACGTGAATTTGGCCCTGGGCATCTGAAATCCAAACAACATATCAACTCTTGCTTGTGTTTTGTTGGTGTGGAGACGAACAAGAAGTCAATGTGGTATTCTTGACAGTGCATTCGGTGGTAATTTCAGAAAATTCCAGATTATTTTTAGGCAACAAAGTCACATGAATTGTACCTTGTTTTTTGCAGCCTTTTTACTGTTGTTTCGTTGATTCAGAAGCTCGTTTGTTTCATATAAACCATTTGCAGTCATAGTTTGGCCGCAGCTGTTAAATGATTGAAAGTTGTTTAATTCATGGCACTTTCAAATGAAGTTTTGGTTCATTTGGAATTAAGTTGAGGATTCGATATTTTAAAAGTGGGTTACTTTGCAAACTAGAGTTATTTATGGTGAAAATAAGTTTTATGAATCTCAGCCCTTTTTTTAATTGTTGATAAAAAAACGCCAAACTCAAACTAAGTGAAATAAGTTTGTGGTATTTGTTCTGGTTTCCTAACTTCACGGAAATTACCAAGCAAGTAAAAAGTAAATTGTGGTCATCAAATAAGCCTGTGGTCTATGTTTTTTAATTGGAATTTCAAAGATTTTAAATAATAGGAACTGTGTAGCCATGGTGGTTGTGGAGTGGTGAAATAAGAGTTTTTTTTTTTAACAATTTTTAAGTTGTGAAATTTAATACAGTTTTATGACTTGTGTTTAAGGTGTTATTATTTGTGATTAAGGGGTCATTAAAGTTATTCGTATTTAGTGATGGGAGGATTTATAAGATTAATACAATGGTTAATTTATTAGATGAGTAGTATCTATTGGATTCTAATAAGTTAGATGGTGAAAAATATGCAAATTGGAAGTTTAAGATGAAGATTTTGATGGAAGGATACAATATATGGACGGTTGTGTCTGGAGCTAAAGTCAAGCCAGTGCCCCCTCAAGCCACAGATGTTGCAATTCAAGATTTGGAGCGATGAGAAAACAAAGCGAAGTTGTTTTTGCCGATGTTCGTTAAAGAAAATATTATTCCACACATTAGAGAGTGCAAAACATATAAAGAGACATGGGAGACTCTCAAAAATTTGTATGAGACGAAGACTATAAATCAAATATTGTATTTAAACACTAAGACTCTCTCAATTAAGATGGAAGAAAATGAAATTAACAATAATTTTATTTTTAGAATTAAGGATTTAAAAGATAAAGTAGGTGACATTGGTGAAACAATATCTAGCACGGACTTGGTTATTGTGACATTAAATGGAATGCTTGATGAATATAAGATGTTTATCACGGGTCTTTTAGCTAAAGAGAAGTCACTAGTCTTTCAGATAGAGAAAAGTCTCCTACATTTGGTGAGTTGGTAGGTATACTTATGTGAGAAGAAGAGTAGAGAATAAATCTTAATCAGAAATCTCCCAACTCATATTTAGCATTGATGACTAAAGGGAAGTAGTCCTTCGAAAGAAAACAGTGGGAGAAAAATAAAGGCAAAAGGCCATAGGTAAAATCATTTTAAGATACACCTTAACTAAGGTTAAATTCCAAATCAAATAAAGATGATGTATGGTATTATTGTGGAAAACCTGGTCATTCTCATAAGAATTGAATGAAAATAAGGTCTAGTGATTGAAGAAAAGAAGGCATATAGGAAATTAAGTTGATAGAGATGAGGCAATCAATCATGATTTTAGCAATCTTAAATTATATGTGTCTAATGTTGCTTTATGAACAGAAACTGATGATGATAATGCTTGGTTTATAGATTTTCGTGCATCAATCCACATGTCATGCAGAAGAGTTTGGTTTGATACTTATCATGAAGTTAATAATGGTGCACACATCTATTTAAGAGATAATAGATGACATAAAATTAAAGAATATGGTGATATAAGTGTTATGATGCCTAATGGAAAAGAAAAACCAATTCAAAATGTGTTGTGCGTTCCAATATTAAAGAAGAACTTAATTTCAGTGTCTACTATTAGAGATCAACATTTAAAAGTTGACTTCATGAAATCACATGGTTTGGTAAACAATATACAGAACAATTATAAGGTTGTGGTAAAAGGAATGAGAGTTGGAGGATTATACAAGTTGGATGTAACGAAGAATCAGAATCAAGATTTGGCATCAATGAGCATGTCAAATATAGAGCTTTGGCATCAAAGGAACAGACACTTAAATCATAATTACCTAATGTTACTACAAAAGAAATTGATGGTATAAGGCCTTCCAAATATTAAGGGTGGACATTTTGAATGCGAAGGTTATGCACTAGGAAAAAAACATAGGGAAGAATTTCCCGTGCATGAAAGTAGAAGAAAACATGAAATACTTGAACTAGTGCATACAGATATATGTGGTCCAATGCAAATTAAGTCACTTGGTGGAGAATATTACTTTCATATATTTATTGATGATAGCACTAGATACACATGGGTGTACTTTATAAGAAATAAAAGTGGTGGGGTTGAATACTTTAAGGAATTCAAGAGTATGGTTGAAAATAAAACAGGAAATATCATTAAAATTCTTTGATCAAATAAAGGTGGTGAGTACACTTTAGAAGTTTCTATCAAATACTGTAAGAAAAATGGAATTATGCAACAATTTACAACACCACATACACCTCAGCAAAATGGAGTCGCTGAGATAAAGAATAGAACATTAGTTGCATGTTCTTGTAGTATGTGAAAGAGTAAAGGACATTGTAATAGTTTCTAGGTTGAAGCCATTAATATAGTTGTGTACCTCAAAAATAGAAGCCCTACAAATTATCTTGAGTAGAAAACAACATTCGAAGCATTTTATGGTTTTAAACCTAAAATTAGCCATTTAGGGATATTTGGATGCGAGGCCTTTGCCCATATTCCTAAAGAGCATAGGAGAAAATTAGATGCCAAAGCTATCAAATGCACTTTTATTGGATATTGTACTAATCAAAAAGCATATAAAATGTATGATCCAAGTACTCACAAGGTCTTTGCAAGTAGAGATGTTATATTTCATGAACATGCAGATAAACAAATAAAAGAATATGAACATAATGTATGGAATCCTCCTTATGACAACTTTAAAGAAGAACAAGAAGTTGTGGAATCATCTCAAGAAAGCATGGACGTTCTAGAAGACATTTCAAGAAGTAAAAGTCCACAAAAAAGTGATGAAGGCACTCCACAGAGAAGAAGAAGAGAAGAAGGTACTCACAATGTAATGAACCTCTAAGAAGGTCAACACGTCAAATTGAAACCCCTATAAGGTATAAAGATTATGCTTTAATGTCTCAAGTAATGGCTATATTTGAGCATTTAAATTATCAACAAGCTAAAAATAATAAAGAATGTATGTAAGCTATAAAAGAAGAATATTACTCTATAATGAAACATGAAACTTGAGATTAACAGAATTACCTGAAAATAAAGTCCTTATAAGATCAAAATGGTTGTACAAGACAAAGTTTAATGTTGATGGTAGCATAGACTAGTACAAGGGAAGATTACTTTCAAAAGGTTAAAGTCACAAATGGAAGGTATAGATTATGAATATACCTTTTCTCTGGCTGCAAAAATGAACACAACTAGAATAATGATAGCATTTGCCACTAAATATGATTGGAAGCTACATCAAGTAGATGTGAGGTTAGATTTTCTAAATGGTGACTTAAAAGAGGAAATTTATCTTGTTCATCGAGAAGGATTTGTAAAGAAGGGACAAGAAAATCTTGCATGAAAGTTAAAAAATGCCTTATGCAAACTAAAACAAGCACCCAGATCTTGGTATGAGAAAACCAACAAATTCTTCTTTTAGCAAGGATTTAATAAAAGTAGAAATGATCCTAATTTTTATATGAAAATAGATAAAAATAGAGATATAGTATTAATCTCTATATATTTTGATGATCTAATAATAACAGGGAGTGCTGATAAATTGATTAAGGATATAAAAAGGAACTTATCAAAAGAATTTGAGATGAAGAATATTGGACAAATGCATTATTGTCTAGGTCTTGAAGTATGGAGAGATGATGGACGGACTTTAATCACATAAAGAAAATATACAAATGAGGTACTAAAGAGCTTTCATATGAATGAATGTAAAGCAGTGAGTACTCCATTGGAAAAAAATATCAAATTGAGAAACTATGATGGAACAAAAGAGTTGAATGTAATATTGTATCGATAATTAGTGGAAAGCCTAAATTATCTCACTACAACTAGACAAGAAATTACTTATGCAGTCAACATACTTAGTCAATTCATGGTTAAGCCTCGTGAAAGCCATTGGATAACTGCAAAAAGGGTCCTTCAATATTTAAAGGGAACTATCCATTTTGGTGTTGAATATATTAATGACTGTAATGTTGAATTGACAGGTTATTCTGATAATTACTAAGTCAGAAATCTAGATGACAAGAAATCCACTACTAGATATGTTTTCAATATAGGACCGAGAGCTATATCATGGAGCAGTAGGAAACAACCAACAATTTCCTTGTCATCAACTGAAGCAGAGTATAAAGCATTATGTAGTGCCACCTGTGAAGCAATATGGATCAAAAGGATATCTGAAAATGTTGGAGAAGCTCAACAAGAATGTACAGTGATCAGATGTGATAATCAAAGCACCATAAAATTGGCAAACAATCATGTATGTCATGCAAGGTCAAAACATATAAATACACAAGATCATTTTGTAAGGGAAAAAGTCCAATCAAAGGAAATGGACTTAATATATTGTAATACAAATGAAAATGTGGCTCACATATTCACTAAGCCTCTAGGGAAGTCTAAATTTGAGTTTTGTAGAAGTAAGTTATGTGTTGTAGAAAATCCATATTATGTTGTAAGCCTAGCTGATACTTAGACCAACAATCAGGACAATTAAAAGTATGTATGTGTGTTATGTATTGTGCTATAGGGTATTTTATGTGTTTGTCATGTGGTTAGAATTAAGGGGGAGCGTTGGAAAACATTAATTCGAACCGATCGACCTTCCGCATTAATTGAGTTATGTAGGAAGGTTGTCTCGTGGCTTCTGGAGAGTTCAATTAACTTCTTGAAGAATCCATCGCCTTCGACAGCCCAGGCGATCTATAAGCTTCATCTAATTGTATAAATACAATTTAGTGGTAGTAGAGTGATCAAGTTTTATGAGTTTGAAACTTTGTTTATTGTTTTGTTCACTCCTCATTCTAGTTTTAGTAATGTCTGGATTTTTTTATGCGGGTCCCTTTGCATCTACAATTTCGATCATGCGGTAGTTATTCTATCTTCCCCTTTGCCCAAGGCTCGCTCAACTAAGTGTTAACTAAGCTTCGCTATTATTCTGTAAACACATTTAGATATAACTTTGACTCTATGTAAGCACATTAGGGTATCGGTAGAAGAGAACAAGGAGGTAGATCCAGTGATTCAAAGAGGATTCACCAATTAGCTAAAATTGTGAACATTCATGTGGTTGAATGAAAAATATTTTGTAAAATGCGCATTTGCATTTTCCATTCTTTCTTATCAAGTAACATCCATTTTTAATAATTCTCTTAGTTTATGTGAGAAGAAGTTGTATTCAAATGACTCAATGCATCAATAAGTTGTATTCAAAACATTAGCTCCTTACCTGTTAATTCCAATACTCCATATTCGTCTCCGTTCAACTTTTTTGCTTAATTTGTCAATGAATTGTAGTCCAATGATAATCAACTACATAGGGATTTTACAAGGGGAAATCACTAGAATCACATTACGCTGCTCATTTCGCATCTCTATTTTATTCTCTCTTAATTGTTATGGTATATTTTACTTCAAATCTAAGAGAAATATGGCGCTATTGTAAATCTATTCAAAGAATTCTATAGGGCTATTGTAAAATTTAAAGTTGTCCTTTGTTTCCTATGTGAATGAAATAAAAGCAAACAATTTTTCATTTAGGGTCTGTCCGTAAAGCTTGGTATCTTTCTCGTATAATTCTAATTGTGGATATAAATAAAACTATAATTCTAACTGTCGATATAAATAAAACTATTTATCGGAGACTATTATTGAATTACCCATGTTAAAATTTATCAAACTCATTGCTCTTGCACTAAACTCTTACTGAGAAATTGTATTTTTACTCGTGAGATTTGGAAGGAGGGATTTTAACGTGAAATATGAGGCTAGTTGTTTACTCGATTTGGAATCGCGAGATATTAGCTTGTCATGTATTACTATATATATTATAACCTTATCATATCAACACGAGACATTAGCTTGTTTATATATATATATATTATATATTATATAAACACTTGGTTCTGTATAATTAGAGAGAGACAGAGAAGAGTTTTCAATATTTTCCAACATTAAGTTTATATGGAATACCATGCAAAAATGTCACTGAAGTTATTTTTAATATCTTGAATTGATTGGCAGAAAAACAGTGCAAAATAATTCAACATTAAACTATTTTCCATATTTTGAGTTGGAACAGCCAGAAAAAGATAAGACAAAATGACATTTTTTTTATTGGGTTAGAGGTTCCACATACAAAAGAAATATATTATTGTAATAATTAAACTTTTTTTATATTTAATTTTAAATAAATATTAAATATTTAAAATATTTTAATTATTAAATTAAATCAATTTGATTGATTTTAACATATTTTTATATATTAATAAATAAACCTAATTTTAATATTTTCACTAAATAAATTATATAAGGTAAAGTATTCAAATTTTTAACAGCAAAGTGTATTTTTATTTCAAAACTAAAGGTTTTTGAAGTTTTTCTAAAAATTATTTTTTAATAAAATACTTGGATTTTATTGACTACGCTGCTATATAAACATGTCAAGGTTCATTTAGAAAACAAACTCTCAAATCAAAAAGGCGTCTTGGACCTATGTTTTATTCAGCTGGGTTAGTTTAGATGTTTAATGAAAATGTTTTATTGGATAGTGAGCTACGTGATCTAGACTATTATCTCATAATTGATTTTTGCATTTAATTTTTTTTTTTTCAAAGTGTTGATTTCATAATTGATTTTTCAATTTTGAACATAATAAAAACTAAGTTCATAAATATTTATTAATTATATTTTATAAATAATAAATTATTCATTTATTTATTATTATATCATTTTAATAATAATTATAAAAATATTATTAATGTGTTTATTAGTAAAATAACATATTAAATTGGAATATTAGAATCCTCAGATAATACATAAAATAATAATAAATATGTAATTTTAAGAAAAATGAATAGAATAATGATGATAATTATTATTATCCTAAATTTAAGGGAAAAACATTAAACCCTACAATTAATATTAAATTTAAAGGAATAACAATAAACCCTAGATTAATGTTAAACTCAAGGGATTCTTTTTTAAAACTCAAGGGATTAATATTGAAAACTTAAAGGTTCACCTGGGATAGCTCAATTGGCGATGGCCGTGGAAATGAAGTCTCACCGAATCGAAAGTCATGGGTTCAAATCTTGTGCTATCCCACCCATCAGGGTGAGAAGTTGGACATGTAAAAATATGTAGTCCTATCAATCTTACAAAAAAAATAATATTGAAAACCCAAGGGATTAAACCAAAGGATTAATATTATAAACCCCATGAATAATATTAATCTCTCGCAATATGAGCACTTAGATTAATAAAGACAAGTGATTGATATTATAAACTCAAAGGACTACTAAACTCAAGTGACTAATAAACACTAGGGTTAATATTATAAACCCTTAGATTAATATGTGACCAATGATTTATCAAATTCAATCATGGTCAACGATGGCCAATCATGGTCAATGATGGTCCAACGACGCATTGTGACAAAGATTGTTTCAATATGAAAATCAACCATGACCAACAATGGTCCAATGTCGCATTGTGATAAATATTGTCTCGATATGAAAACCATTCTTGGTCAAGAATGGTCAACCTTGGTCCAACTTCACATTTTGACAAGGATAGTCTCAATATGAAAGTCCACCATGTTTATTTAAGTGTTTATAATATTTATCTTCGGGATGATATACTTTAATTTGATTTATATATCTTTGGTTTATAATATTAATCCCTTGATTTTAATATTACTTTGTTGGGTTCACACTCCCTTGGGGTTTTAGTTTTAATCCCTTGGGTTTAGAATATCAATCCCTTGGGTTTATTAATCTAATGGTTCATATTGCTAGGGTACATCGGTTTGTGAACTATTTTCCTACTGTGTATAAAGAATAGACTCATGGATGAAGCTATAAGCAAGGCTAGACTATGTGGTTCAAAAGGGCAGAAACTTGGTCATTTGAAAAATTTTGGATGGGATCATCAAAGGAAAAAGTTTAGCAAGGGAAATATTAATAAGCCAGCCTAGTCTCGAGTGAGAACAAGTCCTATGAATCTAGATGGGAAAAAGATAAGTGGAGGAAAAGAAAGAGAGCCATTGAAATGTTAGGGGTGTGGGGAACCCCATTTGCTAAGGGATCGTACGCATAATGCCAGATCTATCCAGAACATCCAAGTTATTCATGAAGCCACTAGCATGATTGATGTTGCCTAAAATATTACGAGGATAATCATAGCTTTAGAAGACAGACACGCAGAGCATGAATCAATAATGATTAAGATCGAAGGTACTCTTTCTAACCAATTTGTCTCTATTTTAATAGATCCAGGGGCTAGTTTAAGTTACATTGTAATAGATCTGGCCTAAAAATATATCACAATGCAAAATATATCCAATATTGCAATTAAACCCAAAAATAACAAGATCGATCCAATAATATAATATATAAATGCTTCTTTATTGATCAAAACCCTTAAGGTGGGGTAACACGATACAATCACTCCTTAAGGAAGGAGAACACTCCACAAGCCATATGATTTTCCATACAATATTCCTTGACATCTCTCAATGTGGAGTCACTAGCCTCTATATAGGCCTCATACATACAATACCATGGGTCATTACCTTGGTTTTGTCAATACCATATATCTAATACAATGGGCTTACTACATTATTGTTAACTAATTGTGGTCCCTTACATGATGTGGGTTAATCACTTTATTTGTTAACTATGGCCCATCCCATTATTACATTATTCCCTTGGATACCTCCCTTTGTACCCGATACTATCCCCTAGATATACTACACGTGCGCCGGGACAGTACGCCACTACTCTGCGATGCAAAGTGTAAGCCCATGTCAATTCAACATAGATGGAACCTGTGAAACTATCCCATGGGCACGTGTCTCCGTAGTTGAGTTCGCTAAGGTGTTTTCAAGGGCCGACATCTATCACTACACGATCTATAGTCCAAATCCTTCCTCCCAAACCCTAACACCCTTTTGACTACCTTCTTCGTTGTGTTTCGCCATTCTATCCTTGCGACGTATAGAGCCAAGGATGGGGTAAGGGTTCCCTCTTCTATTGCAATGTTGTGATCCTTCTCTTCTTTGAGAGTTCAAAATTTTAACAGTTCTTCACCCTGCCTTTTGCCAGTTGATGAAAAGATTAAGGATTTCACATCAACGGTTCAATTTTGCAACTGTCCCATGCGAACTAGGGTAATCTTCGATTCCCAATCTGTAACATCATTAACTTTAATTTTATTTGTGAATTCAAAATTTTCAGCGCTAATTTTCTATTGTGTATTTTTTTTTAGGTTGACAGAAAGATCCCCCAAGATTTCATGGCAGTTTCTCTCCTCACCACAATGGCACTTTCCGCAGTCTTAGGTGAGCTTCTCCCTGGGTATTCCTGAACAAACCCACTTCTAGTTTAATTTTTCTTCCTCTGATATTTGTCCTACTATCTTAATTCATATTTGGTTATGTACCTTGCAGGATTGGAGAACTATTCTCGGACCTTATGGTTTGACAGGTAACCCAAATCTTTTCCCCTTGGCAGAGTTTTGAATTAATTTTCAGGTATACTAGTCTTCTTGTTGCTTTACTAATGGTTATGCTCGCTATTGTTTCAGGTATGCCCTAGAATGATTGGTTGATGGAAAACCCTGTGAAATTTGTGCATTTAACTATTCGTATTCGTCTACTTTCCAGGTTGGTGCCTTTTGGTCCTCCTAATTTTTTCTTGGGTTTGTTGTCTACAACTCTATCCCATTCAATCTTGACTTGCTATTTTGCAAATGTCTGTATAGTTTCAGAGCTCAGAGAAGATGGGACATGCATCTATTCACTTAAATATTTGGGTTCTGACCCATGCCCTTGGCTTCCACAATCTTTGATGGAAGAACGTATTCTAGTTACCTTGTAGTGGTAGTAATACTATTCGTAGGATGTCAGATAGGCTGTAGTGCCATTGTCAGATGTATTTATTTTTATCTCTTGCTTTAATTGAATGAATAGACACTCGGCCGAATGTATGTGAGTTTTCTTTTTTGTTATTTAAGTGTCGCCATGGTTGTTTGGTCTCGCACTATGGCCCTCTTAGACACGTGTTCGAACAAGGTTGTGAGAAATTTCTAAAATATAATGAATGTATAAACTGGACTTTTCTAAAAGTTATGGAAGTTTGATTCAGTTTTCTTGACACTTAAATTGGTGCCATTTTTTGTCCTCCATTTGACATGGCTTCCTGGGTTATGTGTGCATTTGGATTATTCAGAAATAATAACAGAACATTTATGTAGATATCGATAATGTAACTTGACTAATACATTTTTGCACTCTATTTCTTCTTCTTCACTTGACTCTTCTCGGCAAATATTGCTTTCATATACAAAAATTATGGTATTGTTTTCTCTAAATAGGATTCTATCTTTATCTCAACTGATTTCCTGAATCTCTTTATGTAGTTAGCTGTTGGAAGGGAGTAATATTGTGCCTTTCGTACAACTTCTATGTAGCTATAATCTATAATTAATATTTCCACTTATAGTTTTAGTATGCCATCTCGCCTACAATAAACATCCCAAATATTGTAAATTGTTTAGAAGAAAAGGCCCCTACAGGAACATATTTGTTACGCTATAGGTTTGTTGTCATGACATAAAGTATCCTAGGTTTACCTTTAATATTTCATGTGTATTAAAATAGTAATGATTACTTCCTCGTAGCTAAAACAATTCTATGATACAAACCCCTACTCTCACAGGAAAATCATGAAATGGGTTGTACACCAGCTACCTAGATGCACTTATTCCAGAAGTACTCGTGGACTTCAGACATAATTCCTACTCCAAACACTTGCACACTTGTCTGTCATGCACTCTCTGAACCAACTAACCTGCATGCTTTCAATTAAATATTCCAAAGTAAAAATACGCAAATTCTTCAATATGAATTAATAAAAATTTCCTACATGCATACCAATTATCTATTTAAGCTACATTGCTTAGCATAGTTGTTTTCATGCATTCATTGGAAGATATAAATGTACATACTCACACTCCAACCATTTATAAAATTATACATCAGAAGTCAGCCTGCAACCCATAGATAATTGATAATTCCACAACTTATAAATTTAATTATACTACCATTGATATCTAACCTTCAACATGCATATAATACAAACAAATATTCAAAGTATAGTTCATAATTTCTCACCAATTCACTTCAGAACAGAAAAACAATGACTGACCGCACCAAACCTTCCAACCTTGAATCCTCTGATTCCCTCTGAGCTATGATAACTTACCAGGCATTAGTAACCACTATTCTACCTTGATAATGCTTATTTAACATTATCATGTTCACAAATTTTTTCCTTGGCAACATCTTGCCTTCAGGGGTTTTGTTTCCCCTTAGCCTAGGATTTTTCTATGTTTTTCCTTAAAGCTAAAATCCTGCATTTTCCACTTGCAGCGCTTTTATTCCCGGTGTTTGTTTCCCACTGGATTGGCATATATATATTTAGGAATAACCATGATGAATTTGATTCCTCTCCGATTCTGGCAAGTTTCATTCTCTACTCTGGTGTCAGCCAATGAAATTTCCAACATAAAATCAATAACTTTATTAATAAAAACTTAAACATCCAAGCATACATGTTTATCAGATACTAGCATAGTCACTGTCGTAACAATTGCACAACTAATTAAGTTCTTAAAAATAAGAGGTGTTACAAAAGAATGAATGGATAGCTAGGGGGTTTATTATGGAAATATTAAAAATATGTTAAGGTCTAATAGCATTCCATTGGTGAGTGTTCTTCCATTGAGGCTCAACTTAGTTCTAATAAAGAGAAATAAAAAAGCCAATGAAGTTTATTAATTGAAAGTGTAAGTTCTTCTAGTTGAAATTAAAATGAAAATACAATTCACTTTTGTATACTTTATAATCAAACAATATAGGCTCAAAAAAAATATCCCAAGACACCGTATAGGGGGGCTACAACCCCCCTCAAATACCTCGACAGGGGGGTGCTACCCCTGTTGTGACCCCCCCATTGCGCCCGACAAAACAAAGGGGGGACTACCAACCCCTCTAACCGCCTACCTCGCACATCGGGCTAGTCGCGGAAAAAATATAATAGACATCCAACACAAAGATAATATAAACTCCAATTTTAAGCTTAAATTGTGGCATGATAAGGAGATGGTGGATAAAAGGAAGCTAAGATACTATAAGGAAGTGATTAACCCCACTCTTTATAACCAGAATTATCACTTTGTATTGACCAATGCTAAGAAAAAAATGAACATCACTAGGATAAGGACTAATTCTCATGAGCTTCGAAGTGAAACTGGCAGTGGTCTACTCCTAAGACTCCGTGGGATGATAGAATTTGTCATATTTATGATACTAAGAGGGTGGAAGATGAAAACATTTCCTTTTAAACTGTCTAGTTCGTACTTGCATCCGCTCTCAATTCCCTAACATCTACCACACTTGCAATCTTCTTGACTTGTTATGTGAGCCCAACTGTAGTGATTTTCGAGCACTTCTTTCTCTTCTTTTTTATCATAGAGATAAACTTTGAAGAATCACAATTAGATTCTTTCTTATCTTGAAATCCGATAGGCCATATTGGTGTTTATGGATGTTAATCATCATCATTCTTT
>APFE030558999.1:0-20688 GCA_000404065.3 Pinus taeda
CCCCTCTACATCTCTCTGTCCACCCCTTTTCTGCTCTCTCCCTCTCTCTCGCCCCACACTCTCATTATCTCTCTCGCTCTTGTTATCACCATCATATCATCAAAAAACATAAAGCGTTACGTTTGACAAATAAAAACATAATCATCGTTATCATAATCATATCATTTAACAAATACAGTCCACGTCATGTAGTAAACAAAAACATCTTACCAATTAGAAATCAATAATAATGATATTATCTAAGAAAACCAATCACTATATCATCTAACAAACAATAAAAGAAATACATACATAAATATATACACATTAAATGTGCAAAAGATGTCAACGTCATATTATCTTTCAATGAAATCCTATTATCTAAATAGAAAAAGCACAACAATCATATCACATAAAAAAGAAAAAAATACTTTCATTTAAAAAAACACATAAAGTACACCAACATATACATATCATTACAAATACAAAACAATGTCTATACATAAATATCGATGTCATGTCATCTAGAAAATATATCATATTATAAAAAAATGCAGTTTATGTGTACATTGGAAAAAAAAGATTAAGCCTCTTTTCATATTACAAATAAACAAATTCAATTCACAAAAATATTCTTTTCATTATTATATAATTTCAAATCAATAAATAATTATACAAAGAAAAATATAACTAAACAATTCAAATATTATTTTATTGGTCAGGTGAAAGAATGTTGCAGCACTAATCTTCCCTGAGTTTGGTGGCATGGGAAAGACTACCCTTGTTAGAGAAGGTTATAAATTTTCTTTTGTTAAATCGTTTGACAATATAGAATCAACTCCATATATATATTAAAATTGTAAGGGTGAAAGAAAGTAAAAACAATTAGGAGAGAAGACGCATCACAGAATAAAATGTTAATGTGGGTTGCTGCTGCCATTCTATTGAACCCCTTTTCTGTCATTCTAGTATTGGTGTCTTTTCTCACCGATAAGAAATATGAAAATAAAACAACAATACATAAATTCCTTATCATCAAAAAAATCACTATCAATTATAAATTATTTTAATAGACTCTGATACATGAAAATAAAGAAATGCATGGCAATCTGAACATTATTTTTATTAAACAAATTAAACAAAACAGGCGAACACATTTATGATAAAATGGACATTGATTTTATAAGACCCCGCAAGTCAAGAAATGCTTACCTCTCATAGATGAATCCACATGCTCTGATAAATTTCTTCTCCAGAAAAACCCTCCCAATGGCATTTTCGACCATTTTGGAATCTTCTGTCACGGATATGAGATGGTCCAACAACCAGATTGGTTGGCCGTGTTTCTCTCGAGGGATCCATGGATGCAGAAGATTTGGGATTTAATTTTAAAAATAAAGAAAATAGGACCAAAAATCCATTGCAATTCAATTTTAAAAGAAGAAAATAAGCGCTCAAAAAGAGGACAGTATGGAGCTATATCAATGAAATTAAATGATTCTGTAACCTATAGCTAGAGTGATGGAATACAAAGAGTTGGAAAATAAATCTACCGACAAGCCAAATGATATGATGGAGGATGTGTCCTTTCTTGGCTTTGAAATTCAACATATTCAGAAAATTCAGATTGATTGGAGGGAGTCCGTCCAAATCCAAATCCAGTCCCCGCTCCCATCTTCAATGTGACCCACTTTTACCACTCCCAGTGGCCACCACCCAGATACCTCTCACAGATGAGTTCACAACACCATGGACCGCAGGCTCTGAACAATTTATTGTCCAGAAAAACGCTCCGAGTGGCCACGGTTGGCATATTCTAAGATGATCGTCACCTATGACAGGAGGGATTGCGAATGGAAGTTATGGCTCCATCGAGTCAATTGGGTTTTGTTGATTACTAATTACATAGCCATCTGCACATAATATTGTTGTGGAGGAGGCACAGTATTTTTTAATTTCCATCTCTCAAACATAAAATTGTGGATATTTCGTCATCTTTTGAAAGCCATTAGTAAGGTCAACACCTCCCAGCACAGATTGTGGAGATTTCGTGATCTTTTGAAATCCAATAGTAAGGTCAACACCTCCCGGCACAGTCTTCTTGAATCTCCATTCCAAGAACATTGTCGAGATTTCTGCACCTTTTGAAAAGATTCAGGAATCAATATGGTGTAACATCCCATACCCAATTCTCATTGATTTTGTGACTTGATCCAGATTTTTTTGTACTTCACCTTCTGCTCCATGTTGTCTTTTAATGATGAACTGCGGCTGTGATGAAAGAAATCAGGGTCAGAAATGAAACTCAAGCCAAAGGTTCATATGCATGAGAAGCCTAATCATTAAACACATTGCCTCAATCTCTATTTCGATTTCTGTGGAATGATTGATGATCTATGCAGACGATCTTATTAAAAAAAACCAAGAAAACAACTAGACACATAAAAACACTTTAATTCAATTTCTGTTTTTAATTCAATTTACAAAAATCGAGCTATGTTAATGAAATTTCCAAAATTAAATCAATTTCTCTCTCAGGTATACCAGAATCATTTACGTGTGATGGAGAGTCGAATCCCTCGGATAGATACACTACGAGTCATATAGGAGTGTTTGTGAGTGGCGGATTTGAGACAGTGGTTGCGAATCCGGATTCCAGGCCATAGTTCTATTTATCATCTGTATTTGTTCCCATATAAATGCACCCCACAAGAACATAATATATTTCAAAACAACATAAATATTCCCGACCATTGCTAGTACGTCAAAAAAGCTGTGATCCGTTAAAGCAAGGTTTACATCAAAAAAAGCGTGAGATGCTTTTCTTGAAATTTTTGTACAAACAGTTTGGTTTTCTTTTCAAGAAATGCTTTCCAAGAAATTCTCTACAGAACCACGTCATGTATCCGCATCCGTGCAAATTGAGAATGTTCAGGCTTGAATTTTAACTTTCCGTAAATAGTACATTTTGTAATGTTGGCCCACACCTTTTATGTAATATTGACCGACGACTCCACGCCTTTTTTGGTCCACTTCTTCTAGCTGTTACCAATACAATTGATATTATATTGTTAACTATTTCGTATAGAGACAGCTCGTTACATTTTTCTATTTCTAGCTGTTATATTTTTCTATTTGTGTCTTAAGGCATTTAATGTAATTGACAGTGTGCTATATTGTAATTCATTCAATATAGTTGACTCTCTTTATTTACCCTTGATATCAATATAATCAAATTAATCTCTTTAATTTTTTTTTTTTCAATTGAAAATCAATTTTTCTTTTATTGGATATTATATTTTACACGAGACATATTTAGGTAATATAGGTTAGTTTAAGTTTTTTTGTTTTGTGCTTTCTACTATCAAGAATTAATATTTCTTCAAAGTTACTATCAGTGACCAAAGAGAGCTAGTACATTTATCTATTTCATTTATTTTTATGTATTCAATAATATATATAGCATATTTTCATTTAGGTTTCAATATATTTTTTACACGTTTTTATTTAGGTTTCAATGGTAATAGATTTACTCTTAAGTTTGAAATGCATTTTTTAATTTGAAAATAGCAAGTTTTTTATATCAAATTATATGTTTAGTCTTTCAAATGTTATTGGTAACTGAGAGTTAAGATGAATTCAAAATTAATGAGATCAATAAATATGTTTTTTTTTAAATAGAATAGGAATTCCTAAAATTTAATTTCATTATTAAATATTATTAGATTTATGGGAGGACCATTAAATATTCTATGACTTTCTTAGTGGTATATTCAACTCAAGGACTCAGATTTATGTGCAAGGTAGTTATGCTCTTTTTATCATTTTAATGAAACTGATTAATTAACAAAATATTATATGAGAAAGTTTCATATTTAATGAGTTATGGTTTTTTAGGCATGTGATATTGAGAAGCCATGACTCTGGTGCATTGTATTGCAACATTCCCTATTTATAGATTAAGAAACTCCTGAATAAAGTGGATATAAATATTCATTGATAAAAATACTCTTCCGTGCTTTCTGAAATAAATATTACCATTTTGAGATGTATTAACATACACTAGTCATTTAATTAATATAATTGTACTATTACCTAAATTTCTAATAAAAGTGTGTTATTCTTTTTAATATTGATAATTTAAATAAATTTTAAATATTTTAAAGCTAAATTAATATTAAACATCTTAGATATTTGAAAATACATTTTATAGTGAATACTTCCGTGTTTACCACTTTTGTTAATGATATGGAGAGTGAGATAATTTATCTTATTTTGGTTATTGGATTTTTGTGTTTAAATTTTTTTAGCATAGGGTCTTCTCAAATATAATGTACACTTTGCTTTGTATGGTTTAAAGTGTAGAAATAATTTTGATTTTTTTTTTTTTGCTTCTTACTTTTTCTTGCTCTTTTTTTGTGGTTTTAATTTTAGATATATTTTTTTAATTTTTTTTTAGTTTCTATACAATATTGAACAATTAAAAGTTTATCCTAGAAGATGAGAAAGAAAATTGTTAGTTTAGAGAATGTATTCCTTAGAGAAAAATTGTCTCCAATCTTGCATCTTTGTATTTTCAAAACAAATATAATTTATTCTAGAGCACTATATGATTTAAAATATTATTCCATTTCACTATACCATAGATTATGTACTTGACATATACAAGTATATTTGCATGTTATGCATGTCCACTATAGAGTAGATTCATTGTCATTTTGAGAACAATTTTGTATTTATATATAAAATAATTTCTACCAAAAATATCAAAAGGTTACATTTTCTTTTCTTTTCCTATGGTTGATGTTGTGTTTCACATCAGTACTATATAACAAGAAACAACTCAACATGACTACACCCCCCATAATAAGAACTTTTAGCGTTTTTTTCCTTTTTTAACTAGTGCAATCATAAAGATTAAATGACTTCTATATGCATTAATCCATGATAAGCATCAAAACACTTACCCCATTAGAAATCTCACATTAGCAAGATAAAACTAATCATAAAATTTAACTAAATTATAAATTTATTTTAAATTTTTCCCCACATTACCATAGAAATTCTTAACTCAAGTAAATATCTCTTCTTACAATAGCATGGGCCAATAGGATGGCTTATCAATACCACATGTTTAATATTATATAGGTTGATATGATGTTTTCTATAATTAAACAATTTGACATCAATTAATTAAAATAGCATAATTAACTTGGAGATAAATCTTAACCATTGATATGTGAATACTACTATGACTATTCTAGCATATTCCATGGAGATCAAATCTCTAACATTCACCTAATAATTTTTAATAATTAAATTAAAAGTGTGAGAATATTATTCTCAAACAAACATGCATATGAATGTAATAAGAAAATGTACAATGTAATCATTTAGGGCATGACTTCTCTCCTTTATGACCTAGATTTCCTCTTTATGACTTCTCCCCCTTATACCTTAGTTATCATCCATTATGAAATACAAGGTCATCATCTAGTGAATATGGAGGACTTGTTACAACCAACAAGACTTAAATTAGACATTTATTTGGACAACAAGATAGGGTTGGTACAAGATCATGGATTTTGTATTTCCCCCTTTTCTAAATGTAGTAAAATAAATAAAATAAACACATACCTTGAAAACTTGAAAAATATCAATCATAGATAAAAACAAATTCATTATTTATCAGGATCAGAACCATCTTCTTCAGAAGATATAACTACTTTGACCATCGATGACCTGATAATAATATGTATATCTTTAGACTGAGATTTATTTTTAGTACTCATATATTTATGTTCCCTGTGTCTTTCCTTAGCTTGAATTGAAGTGTTGAGTTTCTTATTTTCATGGAAAAGTTGACTAAGACACTTTTTAAGACATGGGACGATGAGAAAGTATTGCTGGTACCAATACATGTCCTTAAATTATCCTCATTTGAATGGATGTTGATCCGAGGACTATCATCACAATGATCAACATCAACACATAAATCCAAAATTATCTTGGACCCACAGGCTATTTCTTTTTGGCAAGATTTCAGGATGATCCTCAATATGGAAAAACTCATCGTTCCTAGGAGTATTTAATTGTATGTTTCACCTTGTTCCTGAAATTTTCCTCTGAATTTGTTTAATCTTAGCTTTAGATTGAGGGCTTTGTTCTGATTGATTGATCTCTTCTTCATGTCCAGGTTCTTTAGGTATAATTTTGGGCCAAAGACTTACCCTGGAGGGTTTCACTTCTCTTTTATCCTTAAATTCCTATTTTCATTCAATATGTCAGACAATAGTACACTTGTTCATGCTTCTAGTTAAGTGAACACCTGTAGGTCTAAGAGTTTTAAAATTATTATCATTTGAAACACAAGGATTTTCTTCATGAACTAATTATTCACAATCATTCAATACCTAATGATGATATGGCGATTGAAAAGGATTGTCAAATGAAGGGTTATGCCCCCAAATGGTGTATAACTTGAATATAGGTTAAATTGTGATGAAAAAGTGCTCTTTCAGAGTTTCTGTGACATGACTGGTATTTGCAGGACATTTCAGTTTGAAATTTATATAGATAAAGGGGAAAATTATGTTTATGTATGAGAAATGTCGTTAAGAACTTTTTGTTATAAATAAAAACCATAATATTTCACTCTTCATAAGTAACATAAAATGCAACAAAAGCACTAAACTACACCATTTATATTTCAGAGAGGAAATCAACATACCTTTCACATGATATCCACAAACATTATTAACTGTAAGTTGCTTTGAGGGAATGTCACACATTGCGCAATTTTTAGACCATTTCTCTCTCTCAAAGGGAAGATGAGTAGTTGTTGAAATGAAATCAATAATTGTATCCATCTCTATATCACCTACTCGGGCTTTCTTCATATAAAAAGAAGAGACAAAACCTTAACAATCCCTTTACTTCAACTATGAAACAACTGAAGTAAATCCCACTAGTTGACCTAGTGGAACAAGTTTGCACATTCAACATATGGCTCTACTATCTCATCTCAAATAGATTTAAACTGGATAAGGGGTGCCATGGTTAGAACCTTAGATGGTTTTAGCCAGGAATCAAGGTGAAACATAGAGGGAAAATTCAAAATGAGTGTGTTACCAAACCCTAACTTACATAGAAATGTAAAAAAATATGAACAAAATCAATGAAACAACAAGTTGTTAGTAACCTTGAAACACCAAGGGATTAACTCAAACATTGATAGTTAGGATGCATGGTACATAAACATTAATAGATGTCATATATGAGTGTCTATTAATGGTCAATTTGAAAATAATTGTGCAAATCAAGATTAATATCCCTGATGAGCATGCCAAATCGCCCATAAAATTGTGACACAAATCTCAAAGAAATAACCCTTAGCTTGTGTTAGTTTCGGTATCTTCATCCCTTCGTTAGTGATCAAATTTCTCTTTTGACATGCATATTACATGTCCCATCTGATCAACCAGCTTCCATTAGGTCATGGATCAACTGATGGTAGTGGTTCATTATCAATTTTCCTCATGGCATTTACTTGCTAGCATGTTTTCACATGTTTATGTCATTTACTGTCATTTTGTTTCATTTCATTTACCAAAATCAGTTTTAGGGGTTTTAGTCTCACTAGGTCTAGCGTTTGCCACCATGGTCATCCAAAAATCAATAAAAGGTCAGCAGTTACATGAGGAGGTTTCATAAGTTCATAAGATCATAAATTCATGATGATATGACCCAATAAATTGTTTTTACCTCAAAACTCTATTTTTAGGTGAAAACAGAGTTTTTTTATTTCTATGTACAAATTTTATGTAAGTTAAAGTGTTTTCTATATGTAAAAAGTTTCAGCTGCTGCGCTTGGTCACCTTGCCAACTCCATCCACTACAAGAAACAAAAGCGTCAATGCATTAGTTCATCAAGTGATCAACAAAAGTCAATTCAAATGAAAAACAAAGTTTATGAGCAAAAGTGACTTTGACAATATAAAAGTGGGCTTGAAATAACGAAAAATTAAAAGTCATCCATATATAAAGTGAAAACATTCTAGTCAGCTATTTCATTGTGTAGGACATTCATGAGGAGCTTAAATCATGATTTGGAGGCAAATTGGACAAAAGAAGGTGAAAACCTTGTTTTTCTACCAAATCTTTCTCACGTTGCGGATCAGAGGTAGTGCACTATGCATTAGACTGGTGCTATGTATCAGCGGGTTTCTGCCAGTGTGAATTTACAAGGGCACTGCGCATCAGGAGGGCACTACACATTGGGCCCAGTGCACTGCGCATGAGTCAAGAAGCTCCCAAAACATTCCAAATCACCCATAAACCCTCAAAAAAGTTGCATTTATTTCCTACAAGTAAGTTATCATTGTTCTTGAGCTGAATTTGATCTCCTACATGTTTTTTTCATAAGTTTTGCATGTTGAAACTCAAACCCTAGCTTGTCTTCATTAATTTCCATTTCATTGTAAAGCTTTCACCCCATAACCAAACCCCACATCATTTTCCCCTTTTCTATAACATAATTGCTAATGTGGAGAACATAATCATTAATGCTTAACATTAATTAATTATAATTCATCATTTTCAATCTTATTAAACACTAACAATTATAGTAGGTCGTAATTAATCATATATTAATGTATTAAGCCACATGAAGTATTAGTAGCTTGATTATAAGCTAATATATAAAACCATAATTTATGAATATCAATACTATTTATTATTTATTAATATTATTACGTTAAAGCGTTAATATAAGTAATATAAATAACAACATATATTTTTTTATATTAGTAAATTATAATATATATTAATATTAATGTTAATATATTAATACTAGTCTAATATATATTAATATTATTGTTAATATATTAATATTAGTATTATTATTAATGTTAATATTACTATTAACATTGATATTAATGTGTGCCTCTTACTCTAAAATCTATGTTACTATTTACATAGCCATGCCCATTAAAACATGTGTCTTATGATGCAGTTAAACTTTTGAGGCCATAGCTGTAACATACCCTAAAAATTATTTATGTTTAAATTTTAGTGTTAATATAATATGACATAGTTATGTTGTTTATCTCAGCTAATAAAACCTCATATATATATTGTGAACTTTTGCAGCCATAGTTGTAAGCCACCCTAAAATGGTTACTATGTACATATATTATAGATATATTCTAGAATGATTTTTGGTGCTTTAGTGGTGTAACTACAACATGTAGCCATCACATCTCTTCTTTGAGATGAGCTACCATTGCCCAAGCTATTTTATTTCCATTTTGTATGTAAAAATATTTCAATTCTTTGATATTAATGACGTGAAGTTTTATTTCTGCTTCAACTCTATGTTTATGTTTATATTTTTATTCTTTTGCATTCCTGCAAAAGTCCGGATCATCATAAAATGCACTTGGAGTAAAATCAATCCTCCCTAAGACAACTACAAGCACATGCCATAGTCTAAGATGTTGAGTTGTTGTATTGAGGGATTCTTTCTTGGAGAATGAAATACTTGGAGTTTGTTTTGAATTAGGAGATGATGAGGAGAATTAAAGCTTGGATCCTCTTTTAGAGAGCACAAAACCATGTCATGACGGGTTCTCAAAATGTGAATCCTTAGCTTAAAGACCACGAAACTTTGGAGGTGGCTTCCAACCACCACATGACACTTGTAAATCTTAACTAAAATACCCACATGTGGATATAATGTAATAACTTATATTAGATTGTTGTGCAATTGATCCACTTTCTATTATTTTCCTAACTGACTTATCTTATAAAATGGGGAGAGTGTCGTCATTCTCACAACATATTCACTAGGTCATCCATATATTCTTGAAGTAATCATATTGTAGCCCTTTTTTTTGTAATCCAAGGGTTAAAGATTGGGTGGATTATTCGGAAATAGGGTTTATAAGAATTTAGTAAATGATTTTAATAAACACTTAAATAAAAGTTCAAAATACTTTTTAAAATGTTATAACATGATTAGGGTTTCACGTTTAGGGTTTAGGATTTAAGTTTTAGGTTTTAGGGTTTAGTTTATAGGGTTTAGGGTTTAGGGTTTATCGCTTAGGGTTTAGGGTTTAGGGTTTAGGGTTTACAAAACTTTATTAAATGCTTTTAGTAAACAATGAAAAAGGTTACAAAACACTTTTTAAACTGATATTAAATCATTAGGGTTAGGGTTTAGGGTTTGGGGTTTAGGGTTTAGGGTTTATGTTTTAAAAAACCTTTGTAAATTATTTTAATAGATCATAAAATGCTTAGGTTTTAGGGTTTATGGTTTTGGGTTTGGGTTTTCGGGTTTATTGTTTAGGGTTTGGGGTTTAGGGTTTATAACATTTAGTAAATTATTTTGATAAACACTTAAATAAAAGTTACAAAACTCTTGTTAAAATGTTATAAAATGCTTAGTGTTTAGGGTTTAGGGTTATAACACTTAAAATAGTTACAAAAATGTATTTTACATTGTTATAAAATTCTTATGCTTTAGGGATAGGGTTTATGGATTAGGGTTCCGAATTTTTAACACTTAGATAAATTCTTTTAATAAGAACATTAAAAAAGGTTACAAAATTCTTGTTAAAATGTTATAAAATGATTAGGCTTTAGGGTTTAGGATTTAAAATTATATAAAGTGATCATGGTTTAGGGTTTAGGGTTTATAACACTTGAGTAAATGCTTTTAATAAACACTTAAAAAAAGTAATAAAATGTTTTTTAAGATGTATAAAATACTTAGGGTTTAGAGTCTAGGCTTTAGCATTTAGGGTTTTGGGTTTAAAATGTTATAAAATGCTTACGGTTTAGGATTTAGGGTTTATAACATTTTAGTAAACGCTTTTAATAAACACTTCAAAAAAAGATACAAAAAGCTTGTTAAAATGTCATTGAATTCTTAGGGTTTAAGTTTAGGGTTAAAAATGTTATAAAATTCTTAAGGTTTAGGGTTTAGGGTTGATAAGACTTTAGAAAATTCTTTTGGTAAACACCTAAAAAAAGCTATGACACACTTTTTAAAATATTATAAAGTGCTTAGTGTTTAGGGTTTAGGGTTTACGTCTTATAACACTTGAATAAATTTTTTTGATAAACACTTAAAAAACGTTAGGAAACACTTTTTAAAATGTTATAAAATGCTCATGGTTTAGGGTTTAAAATGTTATAAAATTCCTAGGGTTTAGATTATAGGTTTTAGGGTTTATAAAACTTTAGTAAATCTTTTTAATAAACAATTAGAGAAAAGCTACAAAACACTTGCTAAAATGTTATAGAATGCTTAGGGTTTAGGATTTATAAGGATTTAGTAAATTCTTTTATTAAAACTTAAATAAAAGTTAAAAACTCTTTTTAAAATGTTAGAAAATGATTAGGGTTTAGGGTTTGGGGTTAAGGGTTTAAAGTTTAGGATATATAAGGGTTCAATAAATAATTTTAATAAACACATAAACAAAAGTTACAAAACAGTTTTTAAAATGTTATAAAATGCTTAGAGTTTAGGATTTAAGGTTTAGGGTTTAGGGTTTCAGGTTTGGGATTTAGAGTTTAGGGTTTAGTCCTTAGTGTTTATAATGATTTAGTAAATTACTTTAATAAACACTGTAATAAAAGTTAGAAAATTATTTCTGAAATGTTATAAAATGATTAGGGTTTAGGGTTTAGAATTTAGGGTTTGGGGTTTATGGTTTAGGGTAGTTTAGCGTGTTTGTTGGTTATAATACATTAGTAAATGGTTTTATTCAAGGCCTAAGTAAAAGTTACAATATTCTTTTTAAAATGACATAAAATGCTCAGGGTTTAGTGTTTATGGTTTAGCCTTTGGGATTTAGGGTTTTGGGTTTCGGGTTTTGATTTTGCATTTTAGGTTCAGGGTTTAGGGTTTAGGTTTTAGGGTTTATAACAATTTAGTAAATTCTTTTGATAAAAGCTGAAATAAAAGTTACAAAACATCTTTTAAAATGTTATAAAATGCTTACGATTTAGGATTTAAGCTTTAGGATTTAGGGTTTTGGGTTTTGGGCTTAAAGTTTAGGGTTTAGGGTTTAGGGTTTTTAACTTAGGGTCTCTAACACTCTAGTAAAAGCTTTTAATAAACAATTAAATAAAATTTACAAAATGCTTTTTTAAGGCTTAGCGTTTAGGGTTTATGGTTTAGGGTTTGGGGTTTAAGGTTTAGGGTTTACGGTAGAGTGTTTAAGCTCTAAAAATGATTGGGTTTTAGGGTTTAGGGTTTTGTGGTTTAGGGTTTAGGGTTTAGGGTTTAAGGTCTAGATTTTAAGGTTTATAAAACTTTAGTAAACGACTTTAATAAATAGTTAAATAAAAGTTAAAAACTCTTTTTAGAATGTTATAAAATGATTAAGGTATAGGGTTTAGGGTTTAAGGATTAGGGTTTAGGGTTTAGGGTTTACTGTTTATAAAAATTTACTAAATTCATTTAATAAACAATTAAAATAGAAGTTACAAAACAATTTTTAAAATGCTTTAAAATGTTGAAGGTTTAGGGTTTGGTTTTAGGGTTTAGGGTTTAGAGTTTAGGGTTTAGGTATTATAACACTTTAGTAAATGCTTCTAATAAAAATTTAAATAAAAGTTACAAAACACTTTTTAAAATGTTATAAAATACTTAGGGTTTATGATTTATAGTTTAGGGTTTAGGGTTAGGGGTTTATGGTTTAAAGTTTAGGGTTTAGGGTTTAGAATTTAGTGGTTAGGATTTAGGGTTTGGGGTTTACGGTCTAGTGTTTAGGGTTAAGAATGTGTAGTTTAGGATTTAGGGATTAGGGTTTACGGTTTAAGATTTATAACACTTTACAAAATTCTTAGGGTTTAAGTTTTAATATTTTCAGTTTAGCGTTTCAGGTTTCAGGTTTAGGGTTCATGGCTTCAAGTTTATAACACCTTAGCAATCGTTTTAATAAACACTTAAATAAAATTTACAAAACACATTTTAAAATGTTATAAAATGCATGGGTTTAGGGCTTAGGATTTGGGGTTTATGGTTTATGGTTTAGGGTTTGTGATTTTGGGTTAAGGGTTTAGGGTTTAGGGTGTATAGATGAACCACCCCACCTTAAGGGGGTATCCGCTGCTACATGGTACACATAATGTATTCATCCCGCTGAGCCTCAAGGAGTTATGAAGAAAAATAAATAAAAGGAAACATGTTTATGAAGAAGAGTGGAAAAGAAAAGGTCGGAGTATCTCATGTATCACAATTTTCTCCCTCTTACACTCACATACCCAAGTGCACTCTTCTGTTATTATAAATTCTCATAAATTCTTAGGGTTTATGGTTTAGGTATTAGGGTTTGGGGTTTAGGGTTTATTATTTAGGGTTTATAAGATTTTAGTGAATTATTTTAATAAACACTTAAATAAAAGTTATAAATAGTTTTTAAAATGTTATAAAATTCTTAGGCTTTAGCGTGTAGGGTTTAGAGTCTATAACACTTTAGTAAATGTTTTTAGTATATAGTTTAGGGTTTATAGTTTAGGGTTTAGTTTTTATGGTTTAGGGTTTATAACACCTTAGTAAATTATTTTGATAAAAACTTAATTAAAAGTCACAAAACACTTTTTATAATGCTATAAAATACTCAGGGTTTCGGGTTTTTAAGACTTTACTAAATTCTTATAATAAATACTTTAAAAAAAGTTACAGAAAACTCTTTAAAATGTTATAAATTTTTTAGGGTTTAGGGTTAAGAGTCTAATTTTTATAAGAATTTAGTAAATCCTCATAATAAACACTTCCATAAAAGTTATATTTTGTTTTAAGATGTTATAAAATGTTGAGGGTTTATGGTTTAGGGTTTATGGTTTGGGGTTGGGTGTTTAGAGTTTAGGGTTCAGGGTTTATAACACTTTAGTAAATGATTTTAATAAACACTTAAATATACATTACAATATGTTTTCTAAAGTTCTATAAGATTATTAGAGTTTAGTGTTTAGGGTTTAGGGTTTAGAGTTTACGGTTTAGGGTTTAGGGTTTGTGGTTTATAGTTTAGGGTTGAGGGTTTATAACACTTTAGTAAATTATTTCAATAAACACTTAAATAAAAATTACAAAATTATTTTTAAAATGTTATAAAATGCTTAGGGTTTAATGTTTACAATTTGGGGTTTAGTGATTAGGGTTTAGGATTTAGCGTTTAGGGCTTGGGGTTTAGAGGTTAGGGTTTAGGGTTTATAATACATTAGTAAAGGCTTTTAATAAACACTTAAATAAAAGTTTCAAAATAATTTTTTAAATGTTATAAAATGATTAGGGTTTACAGTTTACAGTTTACGGTTTAAGGTTTGGGGTTTTGGTTTTAGGTTTAGTGTTTAGCGTATAGGGTCTACAACATTTTCGTAAATTATTTTAATAATCACTTAGATAAAATTTACAAAACAATTTCTAAAATGCTATAAAATGGTTAGGGTTTACGATTTACAGTTTACGGTTTGGGGTTTAGGGTTTATGGTTTAGGTTTTGGGGTTTAGGGTTTATGTTTTTGTGTTTAGGGCTTAGGGTTTTGTGTTTATGATTTAGGTTTTATAACACTTTGGTAAATTATTTTAATAAACACTTAAATAAAAGTTACAAAATTCTTCTTAAACTGTTATAAAATTCTTAGGGTTTATGGTTTAGGGTTTAGGGCTTGGGGTTTACAGTTTAGTTTATAGGGTTTAGGGTTTAGGGTTTCTTGTTTATAACACTTTACTAAATTCTTTTAATAACCACTTAAATAAAAGTTACAAAACCATTTTTCAAATGCTCTAAAGTGTTGAAGGTTTATGGTTTGGTTTTAGGGTTTAAGGTTAGGGATTATTAGACTTTAGTAAATGATTTTAATAAACATTTAAATAAAAGTTACAAAACACTTTTTAAAATGTTATAAAATACTTAGGGTTAATGGTTTACAATTTAGGGTTTACCGTTAGGGGTTTATGGTTTATAATTTAGGGTTTAGTGTTTATAGCACTTTAGGAAATGGTTTTAGTAAAAACTAAAATAAAAGTTACAAAATGTTTTTAAAATTGTTATAAAATGCTTAGGTTTAGGTTTTAGAATTTAGGGTTTAGGATTTAGGGTTTGGGGTTTAGGTTCTAGGGTTTAGGATTAAGCGTTTGAAAATTAGGCTTTAGGGATTACGGTTTATGGTTTAGGATTTATAACACTTTACAAAATTCTTAGGCTTTAAGTTTTAAGATTTTCAGTTTAGGGTTTAGGGCTTCGGGTTTACAGTTCATGGTTTAGGGTAGATAACACCTTAGTAATTGTTTTAATAAACACTTACATTAAAGTTACAAAACACTTTTTAAAATGTTATAAAATTCTTAGGCTTTAGGGTTTAGCATTTGGGGTTTAGAGTTTATGGTTTAGGGTTTTGGGTTTAGGGTTAAGAATTTAGGGTTTAGGATTTAGGGTTTAGGGTGTAGGGATGAACCACCCCACCTTAATGGGGTATCCACTACTACATAGTACACATAATGCATTCATCCCATTGAGCCTCAAGGAGTTGTGAAGAAAAATAAATAAAAGGACATAGGTGTTTGAAGAAGAGTAGAAGAATAAAGGTCGGTATACATGTATCACAATTTTCTTCCTCACACACTCAGAAAGCCATGTACGGTCTTTCGTTATTATAGATTATCATAAAATTCATAGGGTTTATGGTTTAGGGATTAGGGTTTGGAGTTTAGGGTTTACAACATTTTAGTAAATTATTTGAATAAGCACTTAAATAAAAGGTACAAATAGTTTTGCAAAATGTTATAAAATTCTTAGGCTTTAGCATTTAGTGTTTAGAGTTTATAAAACTTTAGTAAATGTTTTTAGTATACACTTAAATAAGAGTTACAAAACACTATTTAAAATGTTATAGTTAATTAGGGTTTAGGTTTTAGGGATTATGGTTTCAATTTTATAACACTTTAGTAAATTCTTTTAATAAAGTTGTAAAAAAAGTTACAAAACACCTTTTATAATGTTATGAAATGCTTAGGGTTTAGGTTTTAGGGTATAGGGTATATGGTTTAGGGTTTTGGGTTTAAGGTTTATGGTTTAGGGTTTATAACACTTTAGTAAATTGTTTTAAGGAACACTTAAATAAATATTACAAAATGCTTTATGAAATGTTATAAAAGGCTTAGGATTTAGCATTTAGGGTTTAGGTTTTTTGGTTTAGGGTTTATAGTTTAGGGTTTAGCTTTCATGGTTTAGGTTTTATAAAACCTTAGTAAATTATTTTGATAATAACTTAAGTAAAAGTCACAAAACTCTTTTTATAATGTTATAAAATGCTTAGGGTTTAGGTTTTATAAGACTTCAGTAAATTCTTATAATAAACACTTAAATAAGAGTTAAAAAACACTTTTGAAAATGTTATAAATTGCTTAAGGTTTAGGGTTAAGAGTCTAAGGTTTATAAGACTTTAGTAAATCCTTTTAATAAACACTTAAATAAAAGTTAGAAATTGTTTTAAGATCTTATAAAATGCTTGGGTTTGACGGTTTAGGGTTTATGGTTTCGGGTTTGGTGTTTAGATTTTAGGGTTTATGGTTTATAAAAATTTAGAAAATGATTTTAATAAAAACTTAAATATAAGTTACAAGATGTTTTCTAAAGTGTTATTAGAGTTTAGCATTTAGGGTTTTGGGGTTTAGGGTTTAGGGTTTAGAGTTTACGATTTAGGGTTTTAGGTTAAGAGTTTATGGTTTAGGGTTTAAGGTTTGTTGTTTATAGTTTAGTGTTGAGAGTTTATAAAACTTTGGTAAATTATTTTAATAAACACTTAAATAACAATTACAAAATGATTTTTAAATGTTATAAAATGCTTAGGGTTTAATGTTCACGATTTGGGGTTTAGGGTTTAAGGTTTATGGTTTAGGGTTTATGATTTAGGGTTTAGGGTTTGGGTTTCAAGGTTAGGGTTTAAGGTTTATAAGACATTAGTAAAGGCTTTTAATAAACACCTAAATAAAAGTTTCAAAATAATTTTTAAAATGTTATAAAATGATTAGGGTTTAGGGTTGACAATTTAAGATTTAAGGTTTGGGGTTTTGGGTTTAGGTTTAGGGTTTAGTGTGTAGGGTATACAACATTTTGGTAAATGATTTCAACAAACACTTAAATAAAAGTTACAAAACAATTTTTAAAATGTTAGAAAATGGTTAGGGTTTACAGTAGGTTTAGGGTTTGGGGTTTGGAGTTTAGGGTTTAGGGTTTAGGTTTTGGGGTTTAGGGTTTATGTTTTTGTGTTTAGGGTTTATGGATTTGTGTTTACGATCTAGGGTTTATAACACTTTAGTAAATTCATTTAATAAACACTTAAATAAAAGTTACAAAATTCTTCTTAAACTGTTATAAAATTCTTATGGTTTATGGTTTAGGGTTTAGGGCTTGATGTTTAGGGTTGAGGGTTTAGGTTTTGGGGTTAGTTTTTAAGGTGTATGGTTTAAGGTTTATAACAATTTCATAAATTATTTTAATAAGGGCTTAAATAAAATTTACAAAAGTATTTTAAAAATGTTATAAAATGGTTACCATTTAGGGTTTAGTTTATAGGATTTAGGGTTTAGGGTTTATTTTCTAGAGTTTAGAGGTTAGGGTTTAGGGTTCGGGGTTTGGGGTTTATGGTTTACGGTACATAAAACTTTATAAGTGATTTTAATAAATAATTAAAAATGAATACAAAAAACTTTTTAAAATGTTATTAAACGATTAGGGTTAGGGTTTAGGGTTTAGGTTTTATAACACCTTAGTAAATTATTTTAATAAACACTTAAATAAAAGTTACAATTCTTTTTAATAGATCACAAAACGCTTGTTAAAATATTATAAAATGCTTAGGGTTTAGGATTTAGGGTTATAACACTTTATTAAATGTTTTTAATAAACAATTGAATAAAAGTTACAAAACAATATTTAAAATGTTATAAAATGCTTACAATTCAGGGTTTAGGCTTTACGATTTAGGGTTTCGGGTTTCAGGTTTAGAGTTTAGGGTTTGAGGTTTATTGTTTATGGTTTAGCGTTTTGTCTTTATGGTTTAGAGTTAAGGGTTTGACGTTTATTGTTTATGGTTTGACGTTTATTGTTTAGGGTTTAGGGTTTATAACACTGTCATAAAATATTTTAATAAACACTTAAATAAAATTTATAAAATGCTTTTTAAAGTGTTATAAAATGCTTAGCATTTATGGTTTGTGGTTTAGGCTTTCGGGTTTAGGGTTTAGGGTTTAAGGTAGAGTATTTAAGCTTTATAAAATGCTTGGGTTTTAGGGTTTAGGGTTTTGTCACTGAGGTTTTAGGGTTTAGGGCTTAAGGTTTAGTTTTTAAGGTTTATAACACTTTATTAAATGCTTTTAATAAACAGCTAACCAAAAGTAACAAAACACTTTTTAAAGTGTTATAAAATGATTAAGGTATAGGGTTTAGGGTTCAGACCTTAAGGTTTAGGGTTTAGAATTTAGGGTTTAGGATTTAGGATTTGGGGTTTAGGGTCTAGGGTTTAGGTTAAGCATTTACAATTTAGGCTTTAGGGATTAGGGTTTATAGTTTAGGATTTATAACACTTTACAAAATTCTTAGTGTTTAAGTTTTAAGATTCAGTTTAAGGTTTATTCTTTCAGGTTTTAATAAACAATTACATAAAAGTTACAAAACACTTTTTAAAATGTTATAAAATGCTCGGGGTTGAGGGTTTATGTTTTAGGGTATGGTTTAGGGTTTAGGGTTTAGGGTGTAGGGATCAACCACCGCACGTTGAGTGGATATCCGTTGCTACATACTACACATAATGGATTCATCCCATTGGATCTCAAGGATTTATGAAGAAACATAAATAAAAGGAAACATGTTTATGAAGAAGAGTGGAAAAACAATGTTCATGGTATCTCATGTATCACAATTTTCACCCTCCTACATTCACATACCCAAGTGCGGTCTTCTGTTATTATAGATTCTCATAAAATTCTTAGGGTTTTTGGTTTAGGGATCACGGTTTGGGGTTTAGGGTTTAGGATTTAGGGTTTATAACATTTTTGTAAATTATTTTAATAAGCACATAAGTAAAAGTTACAAATAGTTTTTAAAATGTTATAAAAATTTTAGGCTTTAGCTTTTAGGGTTTAGAGTTTCTAACACTTTAGTAAATGTTTCTAGAATACACTTTAAAAGTTATAAAACACTCTTTAAAATTCTATAAATTAGTTAGCGTTTAGGTTTTAGGGATTAGGGTTTCAAGTTTATAACACTTTAGTAAATTCTTTTAATAAACACGTAAAAAAAGTTACAAAACACTTTTTAAAATGTTATGAAATGCCTAGGGTTTAGGTTTTAGGGTATAAGGTATATGGTTTATGGTATTGGGTTTAAGGTTTATGGTTTACGATTTACAATTTATAACACTTTAGTAATTTTTTTTAAGAAACACTTAAATAAATGTTACAAAACACTTTATGAAATGTTATCAAAGGCTTAGAGTTTAGCATTTAGGGTTTAGGTTTATTAGTTTAGGGTTTATAGTTTAGGGTTTAGTTTTTATGGTTTAGGGTTTATAACTCCTTAGTAAATTATTTTCATAAAAAATTAAGTATAAGTCACAAAAATCTTTTTAGAATGCTATAAAATGCTTAGGGTTTATGTTTTAGTAAATTCTTATAATAAACACTTAAATAAAAGTTAAAAACATTTTTTAAAATGTTATAAATTGCTAATGGTTTAGGGTAAAGAGTCTAAGGTTTATAAGAATTTAGTAAATCCTCTTAATAAACACTTAAATAAATGTTAGGAATTGTTTTAAGATGTTATAAAATTCATAGGGTTTATTTTTTAGGGTTTATGGTTTGGGGTTTGGTGTTTAGTGTTTAGGGTTTAGTGTTTATAACACTTTAGTAAATCATTTTAATAAACACATAAATATAAGCTACAATATGTTTTCTAAAGTGTTAGAAAATTACTAGATTTTAGCATTTAGGATTTAGGGTTTAGATTTTAGGGTTTAGGATTTAGGGTTTCAGGTTTAGAGTTTAGGGTTTAGGGTTTAGGGCTTGTGGTATAGATTTTAGGGTTGAGGGTTTCTAACACTTCAATAAATTATTTTAATAAACTCTTAAATAAAAATTACGAAACACTTTTTAAAATGTTATAAAATGCTTAGGTTTAATGTTTGCAATTTGGGGTTTAAGGTTTAAGGTTTAGGGTTTAGGGTTTATGATTTAGGTTTTAGGGTTTTCAGTTTAGAAGTTAGGGTTTAGGGTTTATAAGACATTAGTAAAGGATTCTAATAAAAATTTAAATAAAAGTTTCAAAATACTTTTTAAAATGTTATAAAATGATTATGATTTAGGGTTTACGGTTTACGGTTTAAGGTTTGGGGTTTACGTTTAGGGTTTCTTGTATAGGGTCTACAAAATTTTGGTAAATTATTTTAATAAAATCTTAAATAAAGGTTAAAAAACATTTTTAAAAATGTTATAAAATGGTTATGGTTTATGATTTACAGTTTAGGGTTTGGGGTTTGGGGTTTAGGGTTTAGGGTTTAGGTTTTGGGGTTTAGGGTTTATGTTTTTGTGTTTAGGGTTTAGGGATTTTTGTTTAGGGTTTATGGTTTTGTGTTTATGGTTTAGGGTTTATAACACTTTAGTAAATTATTTTAATAAACACTTAAATAAAAGTTACAAAAT
>APFE030559002.1:0-10452 GCA_000404065.3 Pinus taeda
CTCCATTGATCTGGGATCAATGATACTGGTCTGGGACCAGTGGTAGGAGTTGTACCATACTATGATGCTGACTTTGGGTCGGTTGAGATTGGTTTGGGACTAGTGGTACATACTCCGAGACTGACTTCGTGTTAGTGCAGTACTGGTCTGGGACCAATGAGAGTGGTACATACTATGACGTTGACTTCGGGTCGGTTGAGACTGGTCTGGGACCAGTGGTACACTCTCTGAGACTGCGATACTGGTCTGGGACCAGTGGTAGGAGTGGTTCTTACTATGAAGCTGACTTCGGGTCGGCTGAGACTGGTCTGGGACTAGTGGTATGCACTCTGAGACTGACTTTGAGTCAGTGGAGGATGATACTGGTCTATGACCACTGGAGTTGTACTCACTATGACGCTGACTTCGGGTTGGTTGAGACTGGTTTAGGACCAGTGGTACATACTCTGAGACTGACTTTGAGTCAGTATGATACATCCTCGATCACTTCGTCTTCTTCATAATTCAGACAAAAGCAGAGCAGAACAAAACAATGTAAGAGCAGAGTAGAACGGAGTAAAATAGTACCGATCAGTACAGGGTAGAACAAGATAAAGCAAAATAGGCTGAATAGAGCAGAGCAGGGCAAGGGTTAGGCTGTATACGGCAGTGCATTTGATGGATGAATAGTAACAACCGATAGACAGATTGTAGATGAAGTTCTCCCTGGTTGAGAGGGAAATTGGAAACCAGGGAAAAACTTCATGTGGGTTGTCTTATTCATGGTTGATAATATTTTTATTAGATTCCTCTCATTGAGAGGTGTAGGATTGATATAAAGATCATCCGATTCCGATAAGTATTCATGGAAATATGAATTTATTTGATTATGGAATTATTATCAAGCCGACCTACAACTCATGTAGGCTCAGAAGCCCAACAATCGCATCTATTCAAACACCAACATTGTGTATAAATATAAGAGGAATTTTCCTCATTTGCTCACACACTTCTCATCACATCTCTCTCTCTACTGCACAGAAATGAGTCTCTTCTCTACTGCGCAGAAATGGGTCTCTCTCTCACACATGTGAAGCCGAAAGCTGTTGTAACTGAAGCTGCAACTGCAGATACAAAGATTGACCTGCGTGGCCTAGAAGATCTCCTCTTGGGAACTTCACTATAGGTTCATCTCAACCTCCTCTAAAAGCTGCAACTTTTGGTGGTGGAATGAAGTCAATCCGATGAACGATTTGCAAGATATCGACTGCGCTAGTTTGAAGCCGAAAACTGCTGAAACTGAAGCTACAATTGTAGAAGTAAAGATTGACTTGTGTGGCCTAGAAGATCTCCTCATCTGAACTGCGTTGTAGGTTCATTTGAACCTCCTCTGGAAGCCGCAACTTTTAGTGGTGGAATGAAGTCAATCCGATGGTCGGTTTGTGAGATATCGTCTGCCCTAGTTTGATAATGAAGCCGCTAATGCTGATGTTGCTGATATAGGGTTTGCTACTACTGATATGAATCAGATTTATTGTACTACTTCTCTCTGCTAAATTATTGAAGATAAAATAAGATTTGATCAAAGGGTTTCCCCACACATTGTGGGGTTTATCCCTCGCTAGCCGCCACATCTTGTGTCTCTTGTCTTGGCTTGTTTTCTGTCGATCGTTTAATGTTCTATCTACACTTTATGTACATGTGATTGCTAATTTGTGGAATATAATAAGAAAAATAAGTAAACTGTTATAAGCATAGAACATACCATAACTTAACATTTAGAGGGATCATGAATTACCTCTCAACATGCAGCCTCAGAAGCAGCCTCAGCAAGTTGTGGAGTAGCCACAATTAGAGAAGCAGAGAGGAGGCCGAGTGGAGACATCCACTCAAGCAGAGACCTCAAGTGGGGGGAAATTTCAAACCAAGTGGGAAGAGGGAGCACATGCAGCCATACCTCCAGGTGAGAGGTGGGGCGATGCGAAGAAATAGTCCTAAGATTTGCAAAAATTTGGGCAGGGCCAATTGAGGTGTTTTTGTCTCATGGATCATTACCTTGCTACGGGGGCCCATAATATTCATAGCATGAGGATCAGTGTTAGTCAGATATTGAGGAGTGTAGAGAATTGTTGACAACAAAGCAAGAGGCTTAGGTGCAGAGTTAGCAGGAACATAATTTTCCCAGTAGATAGTTGCAGACATAGTTGATTCAGTTTATTTTGTTTGGATGATTTTTGGTTTCAGATGTTGTAGTAGAAAAACAACAATAGTTACAAGTGTTGCATGCAGAACATTCCAAAGGTACCAGATTGGGATAGAGTTGAATTCCTTTCTTGTTGAGAGGGAGCATTGGAAATAACAACAAGAAATGTTAAAAATAGCATCAAGAAAATCCTAATTTAATTTGTCCTTAAATTAAATTGGGAATTAAATTGTAATTCTATTGTCATAGTAGCTTGTAGTAGTTTACTAAGTTAAGTTGACTTAGTTGGCTCATTAAATTCGAGTTGGGAGTCTATTTAGAGTCGTGTAGAGTGATCCCTAAATTTTAGGGGCCCAGGTTGATTTCTTATTGAGTTGTAATTATTTAAATCAGTTTAACTGAGTTAGATTCAATTAAACTAGTTCTAACTATTAGAGGAACTAGTGAGTGATCAAGTGAATTGAATTGTATTTAGTTCACATGCAGTGGTCAATCAGATAATTGATAATTCACTAAAAAATAACTCATGCATGTCAGTTCAGAGGAAGACCCAGTTGAGATTAGAGTTCAGGGACAATGTACTATCAGTTGTATGATTTTATGAGTTGTAGAGATGGTGCATGCAATTAGTTAAGGGTCTATGGATGGATTGCACAGTTATGATTGAGGAATTTCCCAATTAAATATGGGCTAACTCTCTCAGGAATTGTGTAAGGAAGTAAGATCTTGAAAGACTATGAATTTGGCTAAGTGTTGGCCAAAGGTAGTCAGTTAGGTAGAGGATAGAAAATACTTGTGCAAGTTGAGCTCAAGGTTGAGTATAGCATATTGTGTTCATCCAAGCTTGCCTAGGAAGCAGAGAGATAGATTGTACTTGTGCAGGAATTGTTTGGGTTAAACAAGCATTGTATTTTCTTCTCAGATCTTCTGGTTAATGCAATATAGATTTTCAGGGTTTTGAGCAGTTGTTTTCCCCAGGAAAATATTGTGTTATGTCCGATTGAAATTATTCGTTTTCTGCTTAGTGTTTTCATCGATCAATTTTGGTTTCCACTGATGACTAGAGTAGATCCTTGTATTATGTTTTTGCATATCTCAGAAGCTGATGAATTTATAAGTAAACATCTACACACAAGATGGAGCATGATATTATTTGTAACCTTTGATTCTGCAACCTGAATATAATATTTCAACATTTCTCTTCTGTTTCTAGTTTGTGAGCATATGTTGTTTTTCATTGATGGTTTAAATGATTGACTTGATCGATTATTTCAAATTGCTTTTCATTATTTAATCTTGCCTCCTCTCATGTATAGATATTATCAGAGGTAGATGGATTGAATTATTTACATGTTTTGTTGATAATTAAAATCTAGATGCTTAACGTTGTTTCTCTATTACAATAGTCTGTGTGAATATTATTTTTATAAGTTATATGCTTTGTTTATTTCATTTGTTTTTAATTTCCCTCTTGTTTTATATGCTTACATTTTAAATCTGTTAATAAGACAATGCATTGACCTGATCGAAGTTGTCTTATTGTAGCCTATGCATGATTGTTTTATCATCTAATATACATACTATTAGTTGATAATCTTATTCTTAACACTCATATTTTGCTAGGTGAATGAGGAATGATAATACATGATGTTATATTGTATCACACTTTGCACTATGATGAGTTACCAATGAATGGGATATAAGCATAGCTAACATTTAATTATTCTTCTTTTATCTTTGATTGTTTCTTTTCTTTCGTTTTAAGTTCTTTTGCAATATTATTTTACTATCACTCAATTAAGGTTACAATTTTATATTATTGACTACATGTTGTATGTAAGTCTCTCCCACCTAGAACTTCACGTTTTACACTCCTTTTTCTAATATATGTAATCTGGTCATATATATTTTCCTATCAAAATACATTTTATAATTTGATACAGGGAATACCCATTGAGGTGAAGGGAGACCAACCCTTTTAGCCTAAAGCGGAATATTTTTAGACCCTCAGTGAATGTCCTCTTGGCTTGTTCTTTGTTGTCGGAACAATCTAAGAACCAACACCACCCTTCTCTATAAACATGTGTGCCTTGTGTAAAAACCTAGCCTAATGCATTGACCCTTAGGCCTTTGCATGCAATGGCTCTTTGTCACATCTTCACTCTTAAGCAATGTTGTCACCTTCCACCCTTTCTGTTTATATAATATAGTTTTTGAGGGAGATGGTATTTCCTTATGTAGATTCTTCTTCTACCCAAAAGAAGAGTTGCTAAAATAGTTTCTAAAATCTCATTGAGTTGCTAGAATCTCTAATGATGAGTTTGCTTCCTTGTTCATGGAGCACATCCATCAATTTATGGGGATAGAGGAGGTGTAACATAGTCAAAGGCATCTTTGTAGCTTGATTCAGAGAATGAAAGGGAATCCAATTTCGATTCCTTTACAAAACAATAACAACAATAGGTTAGATTATAATTTTTATTTTGAATGAGTTTTTATTTATTTATTAATTACGAAAATAGTTGTTAGAATAGGGCTTCCAAATTTTTAATTTAATTATCAAAAATTATTACGTGTATGGTAGAGATAACTTGGATTGAATATTCTATAACATTCTTAGTGGTAGTCGCATATCAAAGGTTGAGATTTATCTTAAAAGTAGTTATGTCCTTTCTACCCTTTTAATTAAATTGATTAATTGAAAAAAACATGTCATATGAACATGAGTTATGGTTTTTTGGTCATGTGGTATTAGTAAGCCATGGTATTGTAACGAAACATATTTACAAGTTAAGGATCTTCATGGTAAAGTGGGGGTGCATGGTTAAAAGTCTTGTACAAGTTTTTTCAAATGTATATATTTTAACTCATATTTTAATTACATTAAGATAAAGTTATAATTTAGTTCATTTTTATGATTTTTTTAATCTTGGAAATGTGAGATATATCATGAGGTAAGTGTTTTGATGTGTATCAATGTTTACTGACCATTCAATTTATATGTTTGCACTAATAATATGAAATTGTCATAGAAAGGATATTATTATGAATATAAATTTGTCACCTATTTTATAAGATGCAAGTTGTAATAATAGGTGTCAATCATGAAAGGAAATCAATTTGATGAAGTAAACTAAAGTATTGGTTTAAATTATTGACTCATATTAAGTAATTGATAGTAAGTTTGTTGTTTGGGTTGGTGTAGGCCAAACCCGATTAACTTCATATGGAACAGGATATGCACCTAGGTCATTATCAAGGCATGAAAAGCATCTGTTTGGTCTATATACTACTCTATATAGGACCAGCCAAAACTCAAATGGATGTTTTAGGTGTTGTTGCTAAAATGGGATATGGATAAACTAAAGCTAGAATTGGTAGGTAAGGAGTAAACTTGTTCAAATATGGTTTAGAGCTATCATATTTATCCAATTTAAAGCTCTACATCCATTTCCTTTGAATCGCCAGACTGGATTCACATTACCCAGACTAGAAGGAGTAGATTTACTATCTTATGAATTGCTTCTTATTCTCGACCCTTTCCCTTGAAGGAAGCGAGGTTCATACAGAGTGACCAAGGTTTAGGAAATTAAGGGGAAGGAAGTGGGGTTCGAGGTTCATGACATTTCTAGGGTTAATGCCAAGTGATCAACATTGAGCTTGTATCCCCTTAAAGAAAAGGCCTAGTTACTAGAAGTTACTAGGTGTTGAATGATAGGAGAATTAGGATAGTGATAGCTAGCCATATTGTGGGATCTAAACCAAAGGCGACCACATCCTCTAAACCACCCCTTAGAACATCAATATGTTCTAACTATGCCCAACCTTAATGAAATGATATACGCCACTCTATCTAATAAATAGAAGTAATATTAGTATTGTGCACGAGAGTGAAGTGGATTCCATGATCGATAGCAAGAGGAAGGAATAGCTCTAACACAAGGTGTGTACACCAACTCCAAGCTTCAAGGGAATCCCTCTACTACACTCTAATCTTCAAAATCCCTTCGTGGTTCCAAGCTTCAGATGCCCTTTGTGAAAGGATGGGAAACAATACAACCTTTAATGCAAACAAGACTGTCAATAAGTTGTTAAGAAAAACTACTTACATATATGCTCTCATTCAAGATGGAGTTTTATACCTTAGGATATGACGGGTCTCTATTCAGATGTGTTGGTGATGATGAATCTAAAAAGATACACACCTATGTTCACCTTTAGATGGATTTTTGTGTTCATCTTCATATGTTCACCATTGGAAGGAAACATAAATTTGATATCCCACAAACCATCCCACATGTTCTCTCGCCCCATTGCTCTCTCTGAATCCACAACAACTCAATGGTAGAACAATTTATCAAATCACGACCCTATTCGGATAACCCCCTTTACCATACTCAAGGAAAATACCAATTCAATGGTAACCCACTAGCAATGTGTCAACAAAAAAATTGTCTATTTCCTCACAAATGTTTGTTTCCTCCATTACCTAGTTAATATCTTTGGGAAAGTTGCTAAGTAAATATATTGAGGAAGAAAAAGATGCATGAGATATGATGTCCATGTGGAAATATTAGATGAGGTATGTGGTGGTCAATTGATTTCTCCATGACATGGTTTTTTACACCAAGTATCTTTCAAATTGAGTGTTTAATGATAGGTGGCACACTCATGTTGTAAGCTTTTAAAATAGATATAGAGATATTTACTTGATTCAAGCCTATTAATTGCATAAGGAAGATCCATGGATATAAGCATTGTTGTTGACACTTCAGAGCCACCAATTGGGTCCACTGTTAAGACATGAGAAGGGATGAAGAGTAGGAGAAGAATAAATAGTGAAGGCAAAGAGACTAGCCACCAAGAGCCAACACAATCTAGCAAACCCTAGGGCCGACCTAAGGGAATGATATATTGATATAATTGGAATTTTTATGAGAGAATGTTATGTAAAATTAGGGTAATAATAAAAGAGAAAGATTGATATAAAACATTTTAAATATAAAAATAAATATACTATAATACAATGATAATACGACAGAAAGAGAGAGAGAGAGAGAAGAGAAGAGAGAAGAGAGGAGAGAAGAAATATAATAAAAATAATAATCAATATATATACTTGTAGATTATAAATAATAGATATAACCTTAACTTCAAATAATAATTATAACAAAACCACAACTATAAAGAAAGGAGGAAAACAGGGTGGTTTAGTGGAAGAGAAAAGAAGAGTAGAAGAAGGAAGGAAAAAGGGGGTGGGGGGTGGGGGCAGGGTTGAGGAGAGGTGAGAAGAAGGAGAGTAGGAGGAAAGGAAGGAAAAGGGAGAGGAGGAGAAGGGGAGGAAAAAGGAGAGAAAAAACAAGGAGAAAGGGGGCTAGAGGGAACATGGTGTAGGAGGAAGTAAAGAGGAATGAAAACAAGGAGGAAATGAGGGAGAAGGAGAAGAAAAAAAAAAGGGAGGGAGGAGACGAAGAGTTTGAAAGATGAAATAAATTTGTCGAACTCAAAAAATAAATTTACAAGTTTAGACATTATGAATACTTTGCTTGAAGAGAAATATATGTTTGAATGCTTTATTTGAAGAGAAAACTATATATTAAAAAAATATTAATCAACAAAGTACACAAAAAAAAAATCATAACCACACTGCATATTACACCTATAAAAACAATCTATCGAAACTTGACTTTAACCTTTGTATAATTTATAGTTATTGTAAAAAAAACTTAAACTTTATACTTAACTCTAATCAACTCTTTAAAAATTTATTTTAAAATCTCACTTTTTAGAAATTTCAAAATTTAACTTTATACTCTTATCCGTTTAAAATAATAAATTACTTCAAACCTCCCCACCTTAATGTGAACAATCTCCATAAATTAAAATTTACTTCAAATTACAAATGATTAAAATAACACTCTACGTTATAACTTCCAAAGATTTCAAAATACTATGTTAGGTCCCTATAATACTAGTGATTACCCCAAATAAGTGCCCCTATTGTCCCCATATTGTTATTACTATGCCCCATAGAATCCCTCTAGTGTTATTTTTGTGCCTTTATATTATTATTGTTAGGTCGACTGGGTTATATTGTGACTCCTTAGACTCCTATATATAGAAAGGAGGTTTTTTCATTTGAATCATCCAAGAATTGTTCATTTGTGTAATGTACAGGAGGTTGCTCCCTCGAAGAGGCTGAATTCTAAGGCATTCAACTATCTTTTCTATCTCTTTGTGAGCTGGTTTCCTAACATTTGGTATCAGAGCTTTGGATTCTAGGGTTTCACTGCTCCAAATAGGCCATCGTGGCATTTTCGCTATAACAGTTTTCTGCGACGTTTCAAAAGCAAAAAAAAACCCATTTGAGACGAAATCGCATTGAACCTCGGGTCTGAATTTCAGAGCTTTTTGCGCTATATTTGCGGAGATATGATCTGAGGAAGTTGGTCTTTTTTGCAGACTCCTGAATTACATTCCAAACAGGTGATCTAGGGAAAAGCGTCATAACTTTCTCTCTGAGCATCAGATTGAAATTTCGTAAGAAGGTATAGAAAGAAGACGGACTGTAGTTTCTTGTATATATTTTTAAGAGCCAAAGGTCGAAACAAGGACACGTGGCATGTCGTACAAGTTCGCTCTACTGAACTAGTTTATAATCAGGTCACTGTGGGAGATTTGGTATAATTATTCCTTGGAGTTTGGATCAGACTGGTGGCTTTGGAAAGAGGACACAGAGGGCTACTGCAGGTTGCAATTTCAGAACTGGATGATCCAAAGTTAGAAAGATACATCAGAGGAAATATTGAGCTCCTACAAAGTGAAAAAAATGTGTAGATTTTTTTAAATTTTTGCTTAAGCTTGGTTTGAAAAATTATTTTGAAGGAATTCAAAGTGCATAGTAGAGCATTATTATTGGTAACTTATGCCTTGAGGAAAGAAAATGCAAACACCTAGTAAGCAACCTGAAATCTCTAGCATGACTCATGAAGAAGAGGAAGAAATGCTACATGATATATCAAAATTACAAGACCAAGTGCAACAAATGTCACTCTCACAAAAGCTAACAGAAGCTAAGATAAATGGCGTGGAATCTAAGATAAAGGGTGTGGAAGCTAGGATGGATGATTTGAAGATAGATTTGAAGACAAATTTGAAGACATGCATGGAAGATTTGAAGATAGATTTGACAAGTTTTCTACAAGAAATACTTACTAATGGTGAAAGGGTAGTAAAGGAAACTCATGATGTGAACAAAATAAATATTAATCATGATTTCATAGACTCTAATGTTGGATTGAAGACCCAGCATATTCCAAAACTCGATATGAGGAAGTTTGATGGCAAGGATCCCACAATATGGATATTACAGATGGAGCAATTTTTCAATCTCAATAATGTGCAAAACACACAAAAGGTACATATTGCAACTTTATATTTGGAACCAAATCAGTTTGTATGGTATCAATGGCTTGCTCTCGTAAACAATTTATCACTTGGGCAATTTTTACGGAAGAATTGATGGCACATTATGAGGATACAAAAAGCAACACTTTTTTTAGCCAATTGATAAGTCTCAAACAAAAGGGTTCAATAATGGAGCACATTGAGGAGTTCCAAAAATTGAACATAAGGGTAAAAGATATTCCAGAGGAGCATAGGATTGATGTGGTCATAGGGTCTTTAAAGGATAATATCCAACATGATGTTCGCCTTTGGAACCTAATTCATTAGAGAAGGCATTCAGGTTAGCAAGAAAAATGGAAAGCAAAATTATGGAAACCAAGAAGCATACCACTCACAACTATAAAGATGAAGTGTAGTCCCTAGTCTTCCAAAACCTATAGATTGACACCACACAATTGGAAAAAAAAGAAAAAAGGCTTTGTTACAAGTTGTGATAGCAAATACACTAAAGGTCATAAGTGTGCTGAGAAGAAATTATTCTACATAGATTGTGAAGAGGAAGAAGAAAAGGAGCAAGAAAGGTCAAAAGAAGAGGATATACTCCAGGAACAAAACCCAGATAAAGAACAAATGAATCCGACATATCTTGTAATGCATTGGCAGGAATTACCACTCCTCAAACCATCAAGATAGAAGGACAAATCAAGAAGAAAAAGGTAATAGTGTTGATTGATTCAGGAAGTACTCACAATTTTATTCATTGGAAGGTAGCAAAAGAATTGAATTGCTTCTTATATCCAGCACCAGAGTGTCAAGTGATGGTTGCAAATGGAGGAACAATAAATTGCTCTCGAAAGTGCCAT
>APFE030559010.1:0-15545 GCA_000404065.3 Pinus taeda
ACTAAGTATGAACTTTTCTACAAAGATGAAAAGTGAGTTTGAGATGTCTTTACTTGGTGAGTTGACATACTTCTTAGGGCTTCAAATATCTGAACAAGAGAAAGGAATATTTATATGTCAAGCCAAGTACATTAAGGAAATTCTCAAGAAATTCAAAATGGAAGATTGCAAACCCATCCTTACTCCAATGGTAATAGGTTGAAAATTGAGCATAGATGATGCATCAAAGGATGTGGACCAAAGGTTGTACAGATATATGATTGGTAGTCTTCTATATGTAATAGCTTCCCAGCCAGATGCTATTGAAGTAGTTGGACAAGTACCAAGATTCTGAACAGCACCAAAAGAATCACATATTATTACCGTCAAAAGAATTCTCCGATATCTAAAGGGAACAATAGAATATGGCTTGTGGTATCCCAAGGGAAACAATAGCATTATTCAAGCCTTTACAGATGCATATTGGGTAGGAAGCGTTGATGATCGTAAGATTACTAGTGGAGAAACATTCTATTTAGGCGGTTGTCTCATATCATGGTTGAGAAAAAAGTGAACCTCAATCTCGTTATCCACAGTGGAAGCAGAATACATTGCAACGACAACTTGTTGTACTCAAGTCCTTTGGATGAAACAAATTTTGCAAGATATTCAAGTACAATTTAGTGAGCCTATTCCCATCTTCTGTGATAACACCAGTGCCATCAACATCTCCAAGAATCTTATCATGCATTCAAAAAGAAAACACATTTCGATAAAATGTAATTTTGTTAGAGAAGAAGTCGCTGAAAATAATATCAAGCTTGAATATGTTGGTACAAAAGAACAAATTGCTAATATCTTCACTAAACCTTTACCTATGAAGAATTTGAATATCTTCACTAGAAGCTTGTGATTCTCCCAAGTTCTCATTATATTTTCCTTATTCAGAAAATAAAGGGGGAGTGGAAGTGTGTACAGGTTCACATGATGATTGTGTGTCAGGAGGAGTACTTGTGTTGCCATCAATGCCAAAGGGGGAGATTGTTGATCTAAAGAAGATCCGAGGATGTCATTGATGTCAACCCAAGAAGCACCACGGGTTACCCTAATCTTGAAAGAGAATTTTGACTTGACAAATTTCCATATTTTGAGTCAATGGTCTCCCAGATAGATTCTACTTGTCAAGATGTTTCCATTGATATATGGCATGCCAAGCAATTCTTCACAGTTTGAGAGATATTTATGTTTGAAGTCAGTATCTCTAGTTAGTGGGCTCAAACCCTATGGGGTTCTACCATGGCATTCATAATTGGTTTTGGTCATTGAATAGTCATTAATTAATAATTTTTTAAGCTCCTAAAATACCTCCAACATTCTCGATAGAAGCTCCTCTCAACTTTATAAAAGTAAATCTCATATATCCTCCAAATGGAGTGATCGTGGAATTTTCGCTATAACTTAATTTCTCCGAAGTCTTAGATTCTGAAATTAAAACCCATTTGACTTACCATCCCGATGAATGTCATAACATAATTTCAGATCTTGTTTTGCTATATTTTCGGAGATATGATCTATGGAAGTTAGGGTTTTTGCAGGTTGCCGAATTTCATCTCAAAGAAGCGACCTTTGGAAAATCGTCATAACTCTCTCTCTGAGAAGAGGAGTGGAATTGTGTAAAAAGTGGAAGATATTGCATGGACTATAGTTCTCTGTGTATCAATTTTAGAGCCGAAGGAGGAAATAGTGACACGTGTCACGTCGTACAAGTTTTCTCTACTGAACTAGTCCATAATTTGGTCATTGTGAGAGATTAGGCATAACATTGTCTTGAAGAGTCCAAATCGGGTAAGACCTATGGCATTGGAAAGAAGACTCAGAGGGCTTCTACGAAACTGAAGATCACATGTTGGGGATCTGAAATCACACATATTCATCAGATTAAATATTGTGCTCCTAGAAGGAAAGAAAAACTAGATCAAGTGTTGTCAAGGGGTGTAAAGGACCAGACTTTCTAGGGAAGCAAGGAGAAAGGTCCAACAAAATGATGCAATAGAGGTAAGCTATAGGTAAGTATCTTTTGTACATGCATGTTCATCTCTCAATTGCATTAGTTTCTTTGTATTCTAATTTGTTGTTTTTGTTTAGCACTAACATATGCTTTGCAGGATGAGGTAAGGTTTTTTATTATCATGTCATGGATATTTCCTTGAAGACTTTTTGTAGGTATTATATATTCATCAAGGTAAGACTCAATGCATAATCTAATGTTCTGAAGAATGAGAAAGGGTAGCATGACAAGAGTAGTAATTAAGGTGCATAACAACAACAAGAAGTTCACCACATGAAGTCTTCAAGTGGGACGCACTGCATACAGACATTGTAAAAGTATCATTATATGTAGTCATTATGAAAGCATCTTTGTAAAAGTTGTACAAGTGTCTATCTGTCAAGAGTTGAAAAGGTAGTGTCGGGAGATCTAGGATCATCATTAGGTGGTTGTGTCATAGTTGCGGTTATGGTCTAGTGTGTCATCTTCTTCTACATCATTCTATCATTGTAAAGTGGACCATTTTCCCTAGTACGAGAGTCCATTCTTCTTTTATTATTCTATAGGGTGGGAAGGTGGTGCTAGAATGGTGCATAAAATCACCAACAGGTTCAAGCCTGTGAAAACTTTAGGGTGGTAGGGTGGTGCTAGGGTGAGTTGTAGCTCATTGGGTGTTGGGGCATTCATTCAATTGACTACTGAAGAATCTCGGGTGTTGGAGAGTCCATCCAGTGGGAGCTTGAGAAGAATGCTTTTCCAGAATTCTAGAAAGTTGTTGCTTTCATTTTAGTTGGGGCTGAAGATTAAAGAATTTATTAGAAAAGCGTTCGGTGGTTTTTGACCCGGAGGGGGTTTTCCACCTAAAATATTATGCTTCCTGTGTTCTTTTATTTACTATTATTACTGCATAAATATTAATAATAATTGAATATTAACTAATGCTACGAAACTATTAAAAGTGCTAAGTTTTAAGGAATATTGATTCAACCCCCCCGTCTTAGTATTTTATAACACTTTATCCACCTGAATAGCATTGCTTCAAATAAAGGGTTGTATTTATTTGTTCAAGGAGGTTTTATCTAGAAGGATTCTCAATGAGGGTTTGAACCCTACAAACCCTAACCTCTTGTCTGGTAAAAATTGTTATAATCGTTGTAATTTAAATGTAGATTATCTTACTATTATGTACTCATGTTCTTTCATTATTCTAAAGCTATAAGTGGAACAACCGCCACTGTACTATTTTACGGACTATCCGGGTTTAGCATTTACCGCTATGTATAGCTTCAACTGTTAATGTCAAGCCCCAATTTTGGTCATACATTGCATGAGTTGCTAATTCTGAGAGCAACATAAATCTTTGTTCTTCTTGTTCAACTTTCTAACTTTATTTTAGCACTTGTTTAATGTTGTAATGAATTAAGTCTATTATGATGTTTGATGAAAATCTCTCACCGTAATGGTAGATATGATCGTTATTTTCATTTCTAGAATTATAGAGAATTTCTCGGATATGGTGGTTTGCAGGTTGGCTTGCCCCATTAAGTATGTTTTTTCACATTTATATAATATGCATGAAAATGTGAGGGCTTATCTTGATGCTGTCATTCCTTGATTTGCCCTTTTTATTACACCCTATATATTTTTTTAATGAAATACCTAGGTTTGATAAAGGTCGAGATGGTTATTCTTTTCCTGTTGATAACTAATAATCCTTTCATTCAGATCCTTGGTATCTCTAGAAGGAAATATTAATAAACTACTTACAGTTCTGTTACTTAATGATTTTCTTATCTTTGTTTTGTAATGTTTTATAAGCATTCTGTCTGGCATAAGTTTTCAAGATTTATCTAGACAATTTATTTACTGAATTATCTAGAAAGTAAGCATATTAACACACCTCCATACTGATTTTGGTAAACAAACCTTATTTGACAAAGAATAGGACCTACATCAAATATATAAAATTATCTATCAATCTCTAAGAATTATCTAGTAAATAAAGAAATTTCTTCCACTTCTCTGGATCGCCATTTCTAGATTATTCCACACTAGAATTTTGACTTCTGGTTTGCTCTTCCTCCGAACCTTGGGACTATTAATTGAACAGCCCCCCCTGAGATGTTCCTGTGATTTAGGAACTTCTTCGATGAGAACTTTGAGTCTCAGTACTATCTGGTCTTAACCAGACATAGTTGTTTCAATACTGCCTGACTCTTCAGCACAGTCCCTTTTCTTTGGATCTCTGATACCCTTATCTTCCTGATCCTTGGAATAAATTCTTTCAGAAATAAGTTGGAACACGCAACTATCTTTCAACTGATTCATAAGTAAAAAAAAATCATTTACCAATAACTGTTGTTTTATTAGAATACAATTAAATACCTAAAACAATAAATTTTATAGGTTAAATTAAATAGTCTGTTTATTTTGCAGTAAAATAAAATATTTACAAGATTTGGGGATATTATAGTACCACACTATGATGATAAATAATTATTAATTGTTGGAGCATGAACACCATCCTCATTATCAATATAATTATGTAAATTAGATATAGATTTAGATTTTTATGGTGCATTTGATTGAATACTTTTAATATTTTTTAATTAAGTTAGCTATGTAAATTAAATAATTAGTAAATGTTTATACCTATTGCAAATTTGATTGTTATACATTTTATGTAACTAAAGAAAAATAAAAATTATTTAAGTTATAATTTTATTTTAAATTAATATATATATATATATGGAGTAAAATTCTTAATTAAGAAGATTTATTTTAATTTTATTTTGGGAATTCTCAATATGTATATAGATTTTGTTGCAATATCATGGTTCTTTAAATACCATATGTTCCAAAAAATCATAACTCACTTAATGTGGAATTTGTTGATATGATGTTTTTTTAGTTAATTAATTTAATTAAAAGAACATAGAAAAGTCCCAACCTTTGATTTGTGTATGCTAAGATGAATATTTTAAAATATTATGTCAAGGTTAAATCCCAACCATCCACCTCATAATTACTCATAATTAAATTAGAATTCTAAAAACCCCATTCCAAAATAAACATATCCATTGAGACAATTATAATTAATCTATTTTTTTAAACATAAATTGACTTGAATATTCCCATTAACATTGGTACTTATCAATATTGGTTTTTAATGTGATTTTTTTATACTAGTATAGTATTCTTCACATTTTTAGAGCATACATAATGTTTCCTTTATGTCTCTATTTTCTCTTTTTTTTTTTTTGCTTATGGCCATTTTTGAAAAGTTAAATTTTCAAGTAAGTATTTTAATTTTAATTAAAAGTTGTACATTTAAATATATTTTGTACTTAGCAATATGGAAAAAATAATAGTTTATATAATTTATAAATAAAATATTTGGAAAAAATAAGTTGATTGATAATGTCATAATTCCACTGAAACATATTAATTTCTAAATGAAAAAACATACACACACATATTTCTTAGAACATATTTACATTTGTTGTTTCCTTTCTTTCTAAAATATAGAATAAGATTCCTAATAATTGAAATTTACCCCCACTTTACCATGGAAATTCTTTAACATGTAAATATAATTTTGTTACAAAATCATGCCTCATAAATACCATATGTCCAAAAAATCATAACTCAGTGCATATGGCACTTGTTGATATAATATATTTTTAAGTTAAACAATTTAATTAAAATAACAAAAAGAACATTAATAAATTTCAACCCATGTGTACATGAATAATTTTAGAATATAGCGTGGAGGGTAAATCTGCACCATCTACCTACTAATTAGTACTAATTAAATTAGAATTATAGAAACCCTATTCCAAGATAAACATGTCTTTTTGCGTAATTATACTTAATCTATTTCATAAAACATAAATTCACATAATTATTACTCTTTAATATTAGTTTTTAACATACTTATCAATATTAGCTTTTAATATGCATTTTAATTAATGCTTTGGTATTCCTTTACCATGTGCTTTCTAAGATTTTATTTTTGGTATATGCAAGGTAATATAACTTACCACCTTTGTGTTTAGTCTACCAATAATATATTTCTTAATAATATTGTTGAACTGTGAGTCATGCTGATTCAACATACTAGGTTAAATAAATAAATTCATGAGTTCATCACTGAAACTAATTTTCATCTTTTAGATATGTGAAAGTGATTATTGGGCCTAACATCTTCTCCATGGTAGATGAAATAAACAAATTAGGCAATAGGTTTATAGTCAACAGAGCCTTGGCCCAAGTGGATAAAGAAACCCACAGTATAATGGAACACATGTACAAAAATTCCCCTAATAAGCTTAAGCATTTTTCATTATTATAGTCGTATAAACCTATACTAGCTTTTTATTTTCATTCATGATAAAAAAATATAAAACTTAGTAGGGATAAAGATTCATGGAAATCCCACTAAGTCCAAAGAATACTATATCATAGACATATAACAAATCAAATATACATGGACATAGATTTCGAGGAAAAAAAAAAAGAAAAGAGGTCACTTGTTTCATAGGTTAAATCTTAAAAAAACATGTTATAGATCACTAAGTGCATCCAATACCATAAAATCCAACACAAAATAGATGGAGATTTGAATTTAAAAAAATTGGAATTTAAATTCCTCGTTTTGGTTCAAGTTCTTCAACCTTCACTTCAAATCCAAGAATTTATAAATGACCTCTATATAGGTTCTCTATATAATATAGGTGTTTCTCCCATAGAGGCTCTAGAATAGGTAACTTTGGGGATGTAATTGATCGATCGAGACCTAGAGCATCGGAATCTCTAAAGACTCATACAATCATAAGAATCATGATCTCTCTCTTAAGCATTTGACTCTTTGGGGAGTTACGGATTACTGAAGTATGATTAACATGGATCTCAATAAACAAGGGGCTAGGGATATGTGTGACTATGTGAAGGACTGATTTTGAGGGAATGGAGAAGACGTTATGCTAATGCTATGTTCCTATCAATGTTATGGATCCCATCACTAGGTAGGTGGTGGCATCTCTCTATTCAATTTTGGATTTATACTAAGTTCATTTAAGTTTGAATTGTTTAAACCCTAGAAAATAAATAAGTTGGGCCATTTATACAAGATGTATGTTTTCCTCTTTCTAAAATAAATGACTAAACCTATACAAAGATTTACGCTTGCCTATAGGAAGAGAAGGGCCATCGACAAAGAATACTAATCTTGCCTCCTAGGAATATTTGTTTTGGAGTTGAAACTAAGGAAATTGGTGGTTGCAAAAGAGATGGAAACTCCTCATTCATACTTCAAAACCATTGGAAGTGTTGCTCTAGTTTCTGTATATAAAATTCCAGCTCATAAAAAAGGAAACAGAGTGAATTCAAAAATAATTAAAGAAAATATTGACATGAATACCAACTCACTCTTAAAGTGTATTATTGTTGACCATGTTGGCCCTTCAACCTTAACCACAAATTTCTCTCTCAATTAACACAAATCCACAAACACCTAACACGAAAATTTGCACACACAACACATTTACACAACACTCCTAAAAGTCTTCTTATAACCCATTCTTATAAACTATATAATGATAACATTTATTACATAAGAATAAAATTATAATAGATATTTATGATTAGGTTATAATAATATTATTTAAAGATTATATTTTATTAATAATAATAACAATAAATTAATTTATAATATAATGAGTTTTAACTATTGAATAAATCTACTATATTATATATTATTTAGGTATCAATAATATGATAAAATATTTCTAATCTAATATATTTAACGGGAATACTAATCTAATTTTATTTATAAATTAATTAAAAATAAAAATAGTATTCTTAACAAATATTATTATTATTGAATACCTTAATATACTTAGTTATCATAAAATAAGATTATTAATAAAGAAATTTATAATATTAATAATAAACTATTACTATTATTAATTAATTTATAATAAGAATTTACTTTTAGAAATGAAAACATTAATATGTAAATTAGGTTTTTTTTTTGAGTAGAATTATGTACTAATTTCATCACCTAACATAAAATCTATATAAAAATTTAACTTAATATAAATATTTAAATATTATTAAAAATTTAAAAAATCCAGTTAGTTAATGAGTTATTACAATATTTCAACTTATATAAAAAATCTAAAATAATAAAATAATAAAAAATTTTAAATAAAAATTTGTGAATAAAACTTTTTTTACTGTTAATAATAAAAAATATTAAATATAAAATTAAATAAAATTATTAGCTGACCTTCAATGAAAATATTTCTTTAACTATTTATCCTATCACAAAGCTCTTCTTCTATCATCATTCAAATTGGTCCTGATGATGGATCCCTGTTGGGATTTGAAACGTTAACAAATATGGTTTCTACTGTGGATACTCCAAGACTAAGCTCATATATATAATAATAATAATAATAATAATAATAATAATAATTTAACTTTAATGTCACAACCAAGCTCGACATGAAATTGGTAAATGATACCCTCATGATTGTGTGAAAATAGACTTGCCTCAGCGTAACGATTTTTCTGCTAAATTTTATGAAAATCTACATACATATTTATTAAATATTCTAATATTAATAAATGTATGAAAATTATTATTGTAATTTTTATAATATTAATTGTTGAGGGAACGATTTAATTGAAGTTTGACCCTAGGTTCGACCTAGGTTGCCAACAAAGGTTTCCGCACAGTCTAGCACTTCTCAGCATTTTCACTCCCTTGAATCAAAGAGAAAACCATAAAAAGGCATAAGTGTAACATCCCCAAAATTTAAAGATCTAAATCCAATCTTCAAGAAAGTAAATTTTATTAAAATCATAAAATATCAAAATTATTTAAAAAAATCATATAATTTCAAATAATGATGGGGTAATTTGTAAGGGCATATTTTCATCCTTGCTATACCATTTAGTCTTTTATATTTTAGATCATTCCAAAACTAAATACATTCTCAACTTAAATAGCATTCACTAAAAAATCTATCCCCAATAAAATTATGTACTTTATTATAACATCTAGGATGCTGTAAGGAATGTTTGCATCCTCTAACCTATCATCTATGCTATCAACTCGAATGTTAGCGCTAAACGATTTTCTCATGCTTTCAGTTTTTCTAGATTTTTGGACAGTCTCCACAGTCCAATAATGCTTGTCCAAGCTGAGAGATAGTCTTGAAGCTTTGTTGGATCTGTCATTGTCTACACCCCCATTCTGATGCTGCCTTGAATGCCACCGTTAACACCTTTATTCTGCCCACGTATCTTTCTTTTATGCTCAACGTCATTACATTTTCTTTCCTTGGATTCAACCCATGCTATCAAATTTACTGCGTTCATTCTCACTATGTTATTCAACCTATTGGGTTCACTACCAACTAGATTGTCAACCACTTCTAACTTGTCAACATTGCTATTTCCTAAAATGTCAATGCCTCGAATGTTGGCGCTAATCGCTTCACTTGATTTACCTATTCTCTCACCTATTCTAGAATTCCTAAGAGTAATTTAAGTAAGGAAGAAAAAACTGCCTTTAGGTCCTAAGAAAGAAAGACATAGTCACATAGTTCTCAACATCTGAAATAATTAACCAGTGTATGAGGTCTGTCAAAGATGATATTGATACACAGCAACTTAAGGGAGTTTATAAAATTGATTGTTCCGGTGGCAAAAGTTACATTGGTGAAACAGATCATTCTTTGTAGAAAAGATTGAAAGAACATGGAGATGATATCAAGAATAGAAGATCCCATACTTCAGCCCTTGCGGAACATTCCTCAAAAACAAAACATCAAGTTTTTTGGAAAACGCCTCAATTATCACAAGGGAAGAGAAACATCAAAGAAGGAATATCAGGGAGCCTTTTGAGATTATAAAACACCCACATAGTCTCAATCCGGACAATGGTATTGAGATCAGTGGAAGTTGGCTTCCCTTATTTAGAAGGCTAGAACCACCAAAAACATCCTAGGTAATCAGGTAGTTGTTTTTCCTCTCCTATCCTTATAACCATCTTATAACTATATAATGATAATATTTATACAGAAGAATAAAATTATCATAAATAAATAGATATTTTAGGCTAGTTATAATTATTATCACAAATAAAAGATTATTTCATTTATAATAATAATAAAACAATTATTATAATGTAATCATTTTTATCTATGAATAAACTACTATAATATTTATTATAGGTATTATAAAATAATAAAACTATATAACTAATATAGTTTAACGAAACTATCTAATTTTATATAAAAAATAAAATAAAAATATAGTTATAAATAATATTATATTGAATACTTATAATACTAATTATCATAAATAAAGAATTATAATAAAGAAAGTGATGATAAATAATAACTATTATTATATATTAATTATAGTAGAATTATTTTTGAATTGAAAACGTAATTAAAAAATTTAAAGTAATGAATTAATATATTATCGATTATTAGAAAATTAAATATTAAAAAATATCTATTTATGATAATAAAGTAATAATGATTCTTATTATATTATTAAAATGTAAATTGTTTTTTTTTATAAGAATTAATGTACAATTTCTCACTAACATAAAATCTATTATAAAAGTTTAAATAAATAAATATTTAAATATAAAAATTAAAATCCATTATTAATGAGCTATCAATATTCAACTAATATAAAAATCTAAATAATAAAATAAAAAATTAAATAAAAATTGTGATAAAACTTTATTATGTTAATAATAAAATAAAAATAAAAATTAAATAAAATTATTAGCCGACCTTCAATCAAAATATTTCTTTAACTATTTATCCTATCACAAAGCTCTTCTTCTATCATCATTCAAATTGGTCCTGATGATGGATCCCTGTTGGGATTTGAAACGTTAACAAATATGGTTTCTACTGTGGATACTCCAAGACTAAGCTCATATATATAATAATAATAATAATAATAATAATAATAATAATTTAACTTTAATGTCACAACCAAGCTCGACATGAAATTGGTAAATGATACCCTCATGATTGTGTGAAAATAGACTTGCCTCAGCGTAACGATTTTTCTGCTAAATTTTATGAAAATCTACATACATATTTATTAAATATTCTAATATTAATAAATGTATGAAAATTATTATTGAAATATTTTATAATATTAATTGTTGGGGAATAATTTAATTGAAATTTGACCCTGGGTTCGACCTAGGTTTCCAACAAAAGTTTTCGCATAGTCTAACACTTCGTCAACATTTTCACTCCCTTGAATCAAAAGAGCTTCTCACCCGAGGTGAGACAAAACCATAAAAAGGCATAAGTGTAACATCCCCAAAATTTAGAGATCTAAATCCAATCTTCAATTCAAATATTATTAATTCACCATTTCTTAAACTCAAGTCTACTCATGTTTAATAATAACTTTATTATTTACTTTACTCATGCCATCTTTTCATGACAAAAGAAAACCTTAGTCTTCACCAGAAAAGACGTCACTATGGTTGTAAATGTGGCTATTTTGTATGCAGTTATCCATCAAATTACGGCTATTACGTCACTATGGTTGTAACAATTCTTTCCTAAATTTTTCCAAAAAGTGAAATGGTAATGATTCCAAAAATATTTTATTTTTCAATCCTAAAAATTAAAAAGATTTCTCCAACTATAGCTTTTCCATGTTATGACATTTTGGCTTTTTTTTCTCATCAATAATAATAATAATAATGATAATAATAATATGTAATTATTTTTTAAATATTTTTTAGTATTATTAAGACTAAATTTAGGAATATTGAATATGAGCATTTATCACGAATTTTGCGAAATAAAATCTAATTTTTTTTTAACCTAGAGGTCACATAGAGTTGAAACCCTCTATGATACCATATGTAACATCCCCAAAATTAAAACATGCAACTAATTAGATTAATCATGATATTTATAATCAACACACAATTTATCAACTATTTAACACTGAATTTCAAAAATATAAGTAGGGAAAACTTACTTGTGGGGATGATATTCCTTACTTGTGATTTCGAAGTTGAACGCTATTTGAATCTTGCTAACCGTAAGAAAGTTTTGGGGATGACTCTCCACCCAATCGTAGGCTTAATTGCACAAAATCTTGCTACAACTAGCCACCTTCGAGCCCTCAATCACTGTACTACTGCCAGGGAATCTTTTTCCTCACAACACTTTTCTTCCAAGAGAATGGATGATGGAATAATGGAATGATCTCTCATCTTCCTCACCGTCTATTAAATAGAGCAAACATTAGAAGGGGAACCGCATGCACACATTCCATGTGTCAACATGCAACTTTTATTTTTTTTGTTTTAAGTTTAAGTTAATTTAGTAATTCTCTTAATATAATTGTTTCTTATTTTATTCGTTTTTACTTTTTGATAACTTTACTTATTTTTACTACTTTTATAATTTATTTATTTTTATTTATTTTAGAAATATACTAGTATTGTTATTTACTATTATTATATATTTTCTTTGTTGTTTATCATTATTTATATTTTATTTTATATATATATATATATTTAATTATTTATTACTTTTATTATTATTAGGGGACATTACACCCCCCCCACAAGCCTATTTTGAGGATGGCACCCAAGGTAAATCCAAGATTCTTAAACATACATGGCTAGGTTAAAAAAGATTCAAATCCTTCACAAAAATATACTCATTATCAACTCAACACACCAATTACGAAAATAGGACATAGGTGGGGAGAATAATAATCCATCACAAAACTACTTGGGATAAACCGAATTGATGACTATCACAACCCATATAGTGGCTTATATGTTATTTTCTTTTTATAATCCTCTATAGGAGTTCATTTTCAGGTCCAAGTTTTGTAATACCAAAAAAACCAAATGTAGTGTCTCTCATATGGCTTCTAATAGATCATCTATAGCATATTTATTCTTTGTAGACAAAATTTCTACATCTTCAAGTCTCGATCCAATTTCAACATACATTTTCTTATTCTCCTGCTTTAGCTAGTACATTGTGACAAAGGGTAGAGTTTGTCTTCTACTAAATCTTCTATTAGGATCATTGAGTTCTTTTATTTTCCTATACATTCTTATATGATCATTGAATTAGGATAAATTTCCTATATCATGCATTTTTATCTTATTTAACGATTCTTGAATGATTTTGATCCTTGGATAGAATATGGTACCACCCAATATTGTACTTAAAGTTATAAATCCCTGAAAAGAAGTGCAACTGTAGGGGTAACTCAAAAACATTCCCCAATGTCAATCAACAACACCTACTCTCACTATAGGTTGGTTCTCTTATGATATAGGGTAAATACTAGGGAAGAGTTTTGATAGTCGTTGAGGTATATGTTCTCCATGCCATGTCCCTAATTTCATTATTGTAGGGTTTTTCACCCAATATCTCTTGTACCTTTTTAGAATCTATGCTCTTCTCGCTATCTCGCCCATATATTCTTTAGAAAAACCCTGCCACAATGAAACATCTCTTGTACCTTGTGAAAACCTTTACTCTTCACCTTTATCTCGCTCATATCTTTATTAGCATCTAAGCATATCCTCCCAAATGAAAATGAAATCATCTTCATCAACAAAATTTACATAATTTGGCCCATGTGTGTCTTCAAATATACCTTCCTTAATCCATTTTCTAAATTAAGGGAAAATAACTTTAACACTAAAATATTGAAACCGAGAACACCATGGATTTATAGGGACTATGGTTTATTTGTTCTCATATACCCCTATCATTTCCAATACAAAAATTCTCTTAAGTTGGTATTGGCCCTTTTTTATTCTTTCTATTCCAATCACTTGGTTTTTAAAATCTTGAAATAGATGTTTCAAGTTTTCCATAACTTCATCAACATTATCATTGCATCTATGGCTGAATCAATTATATATATCATCCTAGGGTTTTTTTTTAGATTTGGAATTCAATTTTGTCAATGAACCAAGAAAGTCCCCTTATCTCAAGGTGATTAGATTTTGTTTTATATTTATCACTATTTCTTGAGCCACACACAAATTCTTCTAACATTTCTCAGGTAGGCAAACGTAAAACTCTTCATTGAATGCATCTATATAAGAAATAACGATGGTAGAAACTAAAAGTTAATTTTCTTTCAAAAAATTTTGAACTTTGTGATCAAATATCTTGATGAACTATTTGATGGTTTCATGGAATCAGATATGCGAAGACAATATGCTAGTTTCCCTAGAAAAAAAGTTTCATATAATTGTTGTGTTTCAACTATTTTTATGCATAATGTTGTTTTTTTTTGTGTCAATTTTTTAAATCCTTTTCCATTTACTATTTTTTGGTATCTTTTATTTGCATACCTCATGTACTTAGGAAATGTGCATTTATCTAGTAATGAATAACTTTCACAATAAAAGGAAAATATAAATTAACTTACCTATTCATGTGTGCTTGAGTTTTAAGTTCTCATCAACACATTTAGTTCCATAGATTGACTCTCCCCATGTCATCCACAAGAGAAAAATCAATTCTTTTAACATGAAGCTAGGATTCTATGGAAAATACTTCCCTTGTAATGGAGTGGATTTCTACTTTTTCCAGCATATTTCTAACCTACACAATTTAAATGTAAACCCACCATTCCTTCTTGCTTGCATTAACTAAGGTATCTTAATACCTCAATATTCATAGACTTTACAGTGGTAGTGACTCACTACAATGAGAAAATCAATGAAACTATTGATGATATTATGAATAAACAATATAATGATCCAAATAACAAATAAATAACATGATGAATGAATGATACATACCTACTTAATGTTTTCAATTTCCAACTCTAGTGGAATAATCAATGATAAGAAAACATAAATGGAACCCACTATGAATTGGACAGTTGGATTGCTAATTTTATTGTCACATACATTTTATTGCTAATTTTGTACTAGTTGGATTGCTAATTTTATTGTCACGTGCACACCCTAATTTTCCTCTTACGATTGTAAGTAATTAGATTGATTCCTGGTTGGGACAGTCTGGCCAGCTTGGAGCACAAAGATACTTTGTATTTTATTTAGTTTAGTTATGATTTTAATATAGGGTTTATAACCTTTGAGTTATCATGTTGTATCATTCAATTCCATAGAATAAATATATATTCAAGTAGCTTAGAATGCTTGATTGGTTTGCTGATGATGATGATGATGATGATGATAATGGTTAACGTCCACCGAGACCAAACATTGGTCTATTGGACCTAAAGAAACAAATTATTTATTTTGATTTAATATTTTATTCCTATGCTCAAAAAGCTTGGAGAGAAGCCTCCAAAGCTCATTATAATTTTGACATTGTAAAAGGCTAGGAAGGTCAGTATTGTAACAAAGATTGTGAAACTCAGATCTAATGTGGTTGTACATGGGGCACTCTAAGAGGAAGTGGTTTTCATCCTCGATGTTCCTATTCTCACATATATG
>APFE030559010.1:32168-54403 GCA_000404065.3 Pinus taeda
GGTATTGGACCTGATGGTTTTTCGGTCCATGGTATTGGATGCTTCGACATGTATAAATATGTATTGTAACATTGAAAGGAACATAATGAAAAATCAAGCTGGTAGTCTTGATTTTGAGATCCAGTAGGAAATCTCTGTGTATATGTGTTTTATGTGTTATGCTCTCACATTTTTATTTTTCCTGTGATTTAGAATTCGTATGTAGGTAATTTCTGTACGGGGTTAAAACCTACAATTTTCTGGTCGTCTCCTACTCTGATAGAAGATTCAAGTTAATGAAGAGCACATCATTGCTTTGACATTGGGTTTGAAACCATAGCTATTAGTGGAAATCTATACTATTGTTGTTTGGTTACTGCCTTCTTTGGTACCAACTTTAGGTTAGTGAAGAGAAAACCACTTCTTCTTCTCTTGTATACATTGAAGGTCTCTCTCTCTCTCTCTCTCTCTCTTTTTCTCTAAAATTTATTTCATCATGTTGACTCAAAAAAAGTTATAAATTTTAATTAAAATGCAATACTTTATTATTTTAAGATAGGAAAAATTAGGAATTAATGCGTTGAAATAAGAAATATAATAACAAAAGTATTGTGAGTTATAAAGGAGTCACTCTTATATTAATTGAAGGCCCTTATTTTTCTCCTCTCTTGTTCTTTCTCTTCAACAGTCCTTGCATCACATTGACTTGAATTTTTTTATACTTTTTAATCGAATTGTAGTACTTTGTGATTCTAAGATGAGAAAAACTAGTAATTGATGCATTGACATGGGGAAAAATTATGTATGGTGGGTTCTCTTTAGTCAACAGTTGAATGTAATAATTAGAGTTTCACTATCTATTGTACCTCCTACACAAAGGAAAACCATTAGCTCACACAATGCTAACATTGAGTAACACATTCCATTGATCCATTTTATTTAGACGATGAATAAGAATGTTAAAAAATAACCTTTAAAATCAATACTATTTATAATTTTAATGGTAATTTTGTCATTGTCAGAAATAACCCTTAGTCCCTCCATTACATTTTTGTCTTCCCACTTAAGTGAAAGGACTATTGCAACCCTAGGGGCCTCAAGTGGTTACAAGATGCACTTGGTGCACCATGTCCTCTAAAGCCTGTAACATTGAGATGTTTCACAACTTCCTAGTGTAGAACAATGTTAGTTCACCCGAGCTATGCAACTACTTATTCTCTTAGTTACGTTTTACTAGAATATTGACTTAAGCAATTTTATTATTTAATAAAGTGAAATATAAGTATATACAAGAACAATCATCACCAACACATATACAACAAATATATATAGGGAAGTCAACACTTACCTTAACCCCTACAAAATTTACTCATATATGAACAATAGAATATACAAAGTATAAGTTGTGGCACTTTCAAAGATTACAAAAAATTGACAACATTAATTTGAGAAATGTATAGATCGCAAGTCATCACAAGACATTTCTAAGTAAAAGTGTCAAGCCCCTCCAGTAGAATACTCTACCAAATAAGCACCTTTGTATGAAATTGTTTCTCTCTACAAAACCAAAAGTTTTAGTGTAGTGGAAACCCCAAATTTAGCCCGAACATTAAATTTTCCATCCACCCAACCAAACTCCAAAGTTTTATCCCTGTCACCTAAGTTGTGATATCACATGGTCTCTCGGTTTGATCTCTCTCTATGTTAGTTGCGTGCATTATCTCTCTATGATATCACTGCTCACCCTAAATTGTCTCACAAAGATACCAAAATATCCATTAGAATCCCTAACCCACATGCTCCCAACTACAACCTAACTCTAAGGTCTCCTATCAAGTCATAGTCATTTATTCCACACGACTTATAATCATTGGAAGGATTGATCATATGCCTACTACATGATCACTATATCCCTTGTCTCACATGACCCACCTTTCTTCTCGTAGGAAATGCCAAACCCTCTGACATGGCTCAACTGACCCACTTATATAACTGACCCAATTTCTCACATAACTTTCTTATGTAACTAATTACATGACTCACTTGGGACACTAGTTTGACTACTCACCTGGCTTGCTTACAAAACTTGCCTAGTCCAGTTAGACAACTCACCTCACCCAATTATGCTACTCCTTTCCCGAACCGCGCATAAAATAGGTCAAAAATATTTCTCGAATCGTTAACATGGCTGTGCTAATCATGTTGTGTGCCATTTAAATCACTATAAACCCACCCAAAATAATCGTCCGATCATCCATTATGTCCAGACGACCCACTTCATATGATCCCTTTGCCCAACCACACAATTCGCACAACCACATAGTCCTACACCCATTTGAGCCAACTTTCTTGCACGACTCTCTCTCTCCCATGCCCTTCTTGTACAACCATGGCCTGACACAACTCTTTGCATGGCCACACTCTCAAACAACTCACACAACTCCATGTGTTGGCACACCTTCATCCGACATCAACTATCATCATAATATTTGTGATATATTTTTCCCAAATCATGTGACGGGGATGTCACCCATGGAACACCCTCTAGTTAGACGTGTGCCTAACTACAAATATTGACAAAAACACACCTTCCTTTTCCAGTAACTCCATAATAATAATTTCATTTGAAATTTCATATATGTTCATGTATTCATTAATAAAAATTCTTAGTATGCTCATTAAAAAAGATATTTCATACTTTTCCATATAATTCATTTCTACATTAACAAAGACATCAATTACTCTATTCTTATAACAAAAGGAAAAAAAATAATTAATACAATTTTAATGATGTGAATAAATTTAACAAACTATTCAATGATGCCACTTAACCTAGAAGGTAATTACGCCAGTAGGTTTTAGTGTGTGGTTAGTTATGATATTTGGCCTATGCAACGCAACAACTACATTCATGAAGTTAATGGATGATATATTCTGCACTTTTATAAGTACATTTTTTATTATTTATTTGTATGATTTACTAGTATACATTGCTACATAGGAGGACCACAACTCGCATTTGGTTCAGGTGTTAAAGACTTTAAATAAGCATTAATTGTTCGCATATCTCAAGACATGTGATTTTTCACAATAGCCTTTGGCGTATTCGGGATATGTTATAGGTGGAGGAGAGTCAAAGATAGAGCCTTCCAAAATGGAGGTCATGATAAAGTGGTATATAAGTTTTACTAAATTGTTTTGAGGATATGAGTTTTGGAGAGAATTTCATGAAAAACATATGAGCCTTTTTGGTTATAGACATTGTGGTAAACTGTGATCTTTTCCTTTAATGGTCGATCAGGCATTTTTTTGTGTATGTCAATCATTGTGTATTTCAATGTTTGGATTTTACTTTGTATGAATGGATTGGTTTCGACATTCAATTTTCTTTTACTTTTCATAATTTTCATATGACATATCTTTGGTTGCTTTGACTAGTGTGCTATTGAACTTTACTACGTTTTAAATACCTACCTTCAGTGGTTTCTTGATGAAAATATCTCCCATTTAGTAGAGATATAAAAATCTTATTCCTTTGGGATATTACAATAAGTTATTGAGAGAATGTAACTCTATACAAAATATGAATGTCAAAGTGAAATAGGGTTGCTTCAAAATCCCTGATTCTGTAGCACCCCTATCTTTTTTCTAGTTGTATATTATAATTCCTTCATAACAAATTATTGCATATGCTTGATTGAATTATATATAAGCCGTAATATCTACATGTGTTCTAAGTTGATGAATAGATATTACCTAAAGCATTATAAAGTATGTGATAAGTTTTCTTTACTATTTTTACATTTGGTTTATTTTCCATATTTGAGTATTTGTTATATCATGAAATTATTATATAAGACTTTCTTTAAATATATTAATGATTAGACAACTCATTTATGATTATTGTGAGTTTATATTCATGTGTATTTTGATATTCCCTTTGAAATTTTGAGATCTACAATCATGATAAATGATGGTTCTGAGGCTAAGGGTTATTCCTTTGAGATTTGTGACATGGTTTTATGGGTGATTTGGCATTCTTGTCAACGACATTAATCTTGATTTGCACAATTTTTCTCAAATCGACCACTCATAGACACTCATATATGACATCTATTAATGTTCATATACCATATGTCCTAACTATCAATGTTTGAGTTAATCCCTTGGGGGTTCAAGGTTACTAAAGCCTTTTTGTTTTATTGTTTTTGTTCATATTTTTTACATTTTTATGTAAGTTAGGGTTTAGTGACCCACTTATTGTGCATTTTCCCTATATGTTTCACCTTGATTCCTAGCTAAAATCATATTGGATTCTAACCATGGCACCCCTTATCCAATTTAAAGCCATTTGAGCTTAGATAGTAGAGGCATATGATGAATGTGCAAACTTGTTCCACTAGGTCAGCTAGTGGGATTTACTTCAGTTGTTTCAGGGTTATGGTAAAAGGATTGTCAAGGCTTTGCCTCTTCTTTTGATACGAAGAAATCTCAAGTGGGTGCTATAGAGATGGATACAAATATTGATTTCATTAGAACAACTACTCATCCTCCCTTTGAGAGAGAGAAATGGTCTAAAACTTGTGCAATGTGTGACATTCCCTCGAAGCAACTTATTGTTAGTAATGTTTGTGGATATCATGTAAAAAGTATGCCAATTTCCTCTCTGAAATATAAATGACATAGCTTAGTGCTTTTGTTACATTAGTATGTTAGTTGTGAAGAGTGAAACGATATGGTTTTTATTTATAACAAAAGGTTCTTAATGACATTTCTCATACATAAACTTAATTTTCTCCTTTATCTATATAAAATCCTAACTAAAATGTTTTGGAAATACCAGTCACGTCGTAAGAACTCTGAAAGATCACTCTTTCATCACAATTTCATCTATATTCTACGTATACACCATTTAGGTGCATAACCCTTCATTTTCTAATCCTTTTCAATCACCATATCATCATTCACGATATAATTATTATGAAGAATTAGTTCATGAAGAAAAACCTTGTGTTTCAAATGATAATATTGTTGAAACCCTCAGACCTACTGGTGTTCACTTAACTAGAAGCATGAACAAGTGTGCTATTGTCTGACATATGGAATGAAAATAGGAATTTAAGGATAAACGAGAAGTGGAACCCTACAGGGTAAGTCTTTGGGCCCAAATTTTACCTAAAGAACCTACACATGAAGAAGAGATCAATCAATCAGAACAAAAACCTCAATCTAAGATTAAGAATAAACAAATTCAAAGGAAATTTTCCTGAAAAAGGTGAAACCTACAACTAAATACTCCTAGAAAAGATGAGTTTTTCCATATGGAGGCTCATCTTGAAATCTTGCCAAAACGAAATAGGCCACAGGTCCAAGATAATTTTGGATTTTTGTGTTGATGTCACTTGTTGTGATGACAATCCTTGAACCAACATCCATTTGAATGAGGCTAAATTAAGAACATGTATTGGTACCAAGAATACATGCTCATTGTCCCATGTCTTGAAAAGTGTATTGGTCATCCTTTCCATGAAAATAAGAAAATCAACACTTCAATTCAAGCTAAGGAAAGACATAGGGAACATAAATCTTTGAGTACTAAAAATAAAATGCTTGTTAAAATTTTATAACATGCTTAGGGTTTAGGGTTTAAAATGTTATAAAATGGTTAGTGATTAGGGTTTAGGTTTCATAATATTTTAGTGAATTCTTTTAATAAACACTTAAAAAAGAGTTACAAAATGCTTGTTAAAATGTTTTAATATGATTAGGTTTTAGGGTTTAGAACACTTTAGTAAATGATTTTAATAAACACTTGAAGAAAGATACAAAACACTTAATAAAATGTTATAAAATTCTTAGGGTTTAGTGTTTTGGTCTAAAACGTGATAAAATTATTAGGGTTTAGGGTTTAGGTTTTATGGTTTATAACACTTTATTAAATTCTTTTAATAAAGACTTAAAAAAAGTACCAAAGGCTTGTTAAAATATTATAAAATGATTAGGGTTTACGGTTTAGGGTTAAAATGTTATAAAATTCTTAGGGTTTAGGGTTTAGGGTTTAGAGTTTAGAGTTTAGGGTTTAGGGTTTCATGCACTTTAGATGATTTTAAAAAATACTTTAAAAAAAGTTACAAAACACTTGTTAAAATGTTATAAAATTGCTATGGTATAATGTTCAGGGCTTAGGGTTTAAAATGTTATAAAATGCTTAGGGTGTAGGGTTTAAAATGCTATAAAATTCTTAGTGGTTAGGATTCAGGACTTAGGGCTTAAAATTTTATAAAATGCTTAGTGTTTATGGTTTATGCTTTAGGGTTTAGAACACTTTAGTAAACGATTTAAATAAACACTTATAAAAATTTTGTGCTTTTTAAAATGTTATAAAATTCCTAGGGTTTAGGGTTAAGGTTTATAACACTTTAGTTTAGAGTTTAGGGCATACGGTTTAGGGTTTAGGGTTTAGGTGTAGGGGCTTAACGTTTATTGCTTAGGGTTTAGGGATTAGAGTTTGGGGTGTATGGTTTAAAATGTTATAAATTGCTTAGTATTTAGCATTTAGGGTTTATAACACTTTAATTAAGTATTTTAATAAACACGTAAAAAAAAGGTACGAAACACTTGTTAAAATGTTATAAAATGCTTAAGGTTTAGGTTTTAGGGTTTGAAATGTTATAAATGTTTACGGTTCAAGGTTTTATGTTTATAACACTTTAGTAAATGATTTTAATAAACAATTAAAAAATGTTGCTAAAAGCTTTTCAAAATGTTATAAAATGTTTAGGGTTTAGGGTTTATGGTTTAACGTTTAGGGTTTAAGTTTTAGGATTTAGTGTTTCAAATTTTATAAAATTATTAGGGTTTACGGTTTAATGTTTAGGGTTTATAAAACTTTAGTAAATTATTTTAATAAAAGTAAAAATAAAAAGTTTCATTTTTTTTTATGAAATGTTATAAAATGACTAGGTTTAGGGCGATTTATAACAATTTATTAAATCCTTTTAATAAACGCTTAAATTTATTTTATAAATTCTTGTTAAAATGTTATAAAATGCTCATGGTTTAGGGTTTAAAATGTTATCAAATTATTAAGGTTTAGGGTTTAGGAATTAGAGTTTAGGGTTTATAACATTTAGTACATTCTTTTAATAAACACTTAAACAAACGTTGCAAAACGCTAGTTAAAATGTTATAAAATTCTTCAAGTTCAGGATTTAGGGTTTAAAATTTTATAAAATGTTTAGGGTTTAGGGTTTAGGGTTTAGGGTTTAGGTTTTGTAACACTAGTAAATTCTTTTAATAAATAATTAAAAAAAGGTTACAAAACACATGTTAAAATGGTATAAAATGCTTAAGGTTTAGGATTTAGGGTTTAGGGTTTAAAATGTTATAAAATGCTTAGGGTTTATAAAATTTTAGTAAATTCTTTAGGGTTAGAAAAACTATCTTTAAGATGTTATAAAATTATTAGGGTGTAGTTTTTAGGGTTTAAGTTTTAAAATGTTATAAGATGATTAGGGTTTAGGTTTAGGGTTTTAAAACATTAGTAAATGATTTCAATAAAAACTTTAAAACAAGTTAGAAAATTCTTGTTAATATGTTATAAAATCCTTAGGGTTTAGGGCTTAGGGTTTAAAATGTTATAAAATTCTTAGGGTTTATGGTTTATAACACTTTAGTAAATGCTTTTAATAAACACTTAAAAAATGTTACAAAATGCTTTTTAAAATGTTATAATTTGCTTAGGGTTTATGGTTTGGGGTATAAAATGTTATAAAATGCATAGAGTTTATGTATTAGGGTTTATAAGAGTCTAGTAAATGGATTTAATAAACATTAAAAAATATTACAAAACACTTGTTAAAATGTTATAAAATGATTAGCGTTTAGGGTTTAGAGTTTAGGGCGTAGGGTTTAGAGTTTAGGGTTTGTAACACTTCAGTAAATGTTTTTAAGGTTTAATGTTTTATATTGAGGGTTTCGGGTTTAGTGTTTATAAAAAAATTGTAAAATATTTTAATAAACACTTAAAGAAAAGTTACAAAACACTTTTTAAATTTTTGTAAAGTGCTTAGAGTTTAAGGCTTAGGATTTATAACACTTGAGCAAACTCTTTTAGTCAACACTTGAAGAAAAGTTACAAAATGCTTGTAAAAATATTATAAAATTCTTAGTGTTTAGTGTTTAGGGTTAAAAATGTTATAAAATTCTTAGGATTTAGGGTTTAGGGTTTAGATTTTATAACAATCTAGTAACTACTATTAATCAACACTTAAAAAACTATTTCAAACACTTGTTAGAATGTTATAAATTTCTTAAGGTTTAGTGTTTATGGTTTAGGTTTTAGGGTTTAAAATGTTACAAAATGCTTAGGGTTTAGGGTTTACAGTGCTTTAGTAAATTCTTTTAATAAACACCTAAAAACAATTTACAGAAAACTTGTTAAAATGTTATAAAATTCTTAGGGTTTAGTGTTTAGAAAGTTGTAAAATTCTTAGTGTTTGGGGTTTAAGGATTAGGTTTTATGGTTTATACCCCTTTAGTAAATGATTTTGATAGAGAGTTAAAAATAAGTTACAAAACAATTGTTAAAATTTTATAAAAGGTGTAGGGTTTAAGGTTTAAAAGGTTATAAAATGCTTAGGGTTTAGGGTTTAAACTTTTAGAGTTTAGGGTTTAGGTTTTAGGGTTTAGGGTTTATAACACTTTAGTGAATGCTTTTAATAAACACTTAAAAAGATTACAAAATTCTTGTGAAAATGTTATCAAATGCTTAGGATTTATTTTTTAGGGTTTAGTGTTTATAACACTTTAATGAATGGTTTTAATAAACACTTAAAAAAGGTAGAAAACATTTTTTAAAATGTTATAAAATCATTAGGGTTTAGGTTTTATGGTTTAGTGTTTAAAATTTTAATAGATGCTTAAGGTTTAGGGTTAAAGTTCTAGGGCTTATAACATTTTGGTAAATGCTTTAGGGTTAAAATAATTAGGGCTTAGGGTTTATAAAAATTTAGTAAATACTTGTAATAAACACTTAAACCAAAGTTACAAAATGCTTGTTAAAATTTTATAAGATGCTTAAGGTTTAAGGTCTAGAACACTTTACTAAATGCTTAGAGTTTAGTGTTTATTGTTAAAAATGTTATAAAATCCTTAGGTTTTAGGGTTTAGGGTTTATAACACTTTACTAAATTATTTAGTGTTAAAATGTTATCAAATGCTTAGGATTTTGAACACTTTACTAAATTATTTTAATACACACTTAAAGAAAGCTACAAAACGCGTAATAAAATGTTATAAAATGGTTAGGGTTTAGTGTTTGGGTTTAAAATGTGATAAAATGCTTGGGGTTTAGGGTTTAGGTTTTAGGGTTTATAACAATTTAGTAAGTTCTTTTAATAAACACTTAAAAAAATTACAAAAGGCTTGTTAAAATGTTATAGAATGATAAGGGTTTAGCGTTTACGGTTTAAAATGTTATAAAATGCCTAGGGTGTAGGGTTTAGGGTTTATGGTTTATAGCACTTTAGTAAATGATTTGAATAAAAACTTAAAAAAAGTTACAAAACACTTGTTAAAATGTTATAAAATTCTTAGGGTATAATGTTTAGGGCTTAGGGTTTAAAATGTTATAAAATGCATAGCATTTAGGGTTTAAAATGTTATAAAATGCTTAGTGTTTAGGATTTAGTGTTTAGGGTTTAGAATTTATGGTTTAAAATGTTATAAAGTGCTTAGGGTTTCTGGTTTATGCTTTAGGGTTTAGAACACTTTAGTAAATGCTTTTAATAAACACTTATAAAATTTACAAAATGCTTGTTAAAATGTTATAAATTACTAGGCTATAGGGGTTATGGTTTATACCACTTAGTTTAGATTTTAGGGTTTAGGGTTTGGGCTTTAGGGTTTATGGTTTAGTGATTAGGGTTTACAGTTTAAAAATGTTATAAAATGCTTAGGTATTAGGGTTTAGGGATTAGAGTTTAGTGTTTATAACATTTTAGTAAATGATTTTAATAAGCACTTAAAGTAAAGTTACAAAACTCTTAATTAAATGTTATAAAATGCTTGGGGTTCAGGGTTAAGTGTTTAGGGTATATGGTTTAAAATGTTATAAAATCCTTATGGTTTAGGATTTAGGGTTTATAACACTTTACTAAATTATTTTAATAAACATGTTAAAAAAAGGTATGAAACACTTGTTAAAATGTTATAAAATGTTTAAGGTTTACCGTTTAGGGTTTAAAATGTTATAAAATGCTTATGGTACAAGGTTTTAGGTTTATAATACTTTAGTAAATGATTTTAATAAACAATTTAAAAAAGTTTCTAAACTCTTTTTAAAATATTATAAAATGTTTAGGGTGTAGGGTTTAGGGTTTAGGGTTTAGGTTCTAGGATTTATGTTTTTCAATTTTATAAGTTTATTAGGGTTTAGGGTTTAGGGTTTATAACATTTTAGTAAATTCTTTTAAGAAAAACTTAAAAAAAATAATTTCAAATTTTTTTTTAAAATGTTATAAAATGATTAGGGTTTAGGGTTAAAACACTTTACTAAATCCTTTTAGTAAATGCTTAAAAAAGTTACAAAACGCTTGATAAAATGTTAAAAAATGCTTATATTTTAAGGTTTAAAATGTTATAAAATTGTTAGGGTTTAGGGTTTATAACAATTTAGTAAACTCTTTTAATAAACATTTAAAGAAACATTAAAAAATGCTAGTTAAAATGTTATAAATTCTTCGAGTTTAGCGTTTAGGGTTTAAAATTTTATAAAATGTTTAGGGTTTAGGGTTAAGGGTTTCATGCTTAAAATTTTATAAAATGTTTATGGTTTAGGGTTTAAGGTTTAGGTTTTGTAACACTTTAGAAAATTATTTTAATAAATAATTTAAAAAAAAGTTACAAAACACTTGTTAAAATGTTATAAAATGCTTAAGGTTTAGGATTTAGGGTTTAGGGTTTCAAATGTTATAAAATTCTTAGGTTTTAGGGTTTATAAAACTTTAGTAAATTTTTTAGGGTTAGATAAACACTCGTTAATGTGTTAAAAATGATTAGGGTTTAGGGTTTATTCTTTAGTGTTTTAAAACTTTAGTAAATGATTTTAATAAACACTTTAAAAAGTTAGAAATTCTTGCTAAAATGTTATAAAATCCTTAGGGTTTAGGGTTTAGTGTTTAAAATGTTATAAAATACTTAGGTTTTATGGTTGATAACACTTTAGTAAATTCTTTTAATAAACAATTAAAAAAATTTACACAACATTTTTTAAAATGTTATAAGTTGCTTAGGGTTTAGGGTTTAAAATGTTATAAAATACTTACGGTTCAAGGTTTCAAGTTTATAATGTTTTCATAAATGATTTTAAGAAACAATTGAAAAGAATTGCTCAACACTTCTTAAACTGTTATAAAATGTTTAGGGTGTAGAGTTTAGGGTTTATGGTTTAGAGTTTAGGTTTTACACTTTCGGGTTTTAAATTTTATAAAATTATTAGGGTTTACGGTTTATGTTTTAGGGTTTATAACACTTTAGTAAATGATTTTAATAAAAACTTAAACAAAAATTTTCAAAACAATTTTTAAAATGTTATAAAATGATTAGGGTTTAGGGTTTATAAAAATTTAGTAAATCCTTTTAGTAAACTCTTAAAAACATTTACAAAATGCTCGTTAAAATTTTATAAAATTCTTAAGGTTTAGGGTTTAGGGTTTAGGAATTAGGGTTTAGGGTTTATAACAATTTAGTAAATTCTTTTAATAAACATTTAAAGAAACATTGATGGGATGAGCCTTTAGTTCCACACAATAATGTTAATCAATAGCGCAATAATGCACTAATCAATGAGTAAAAAATTAAAAAATGATTTTACATCTTAACAATGTTGATTAGTGGTTAATTGCTGGATAAATTTGGACTTCATTTGGGTGGCACTTATGACTGGCATTAACTCTCATTGTGTTGGTGGTCCTTGCCTTGGTTATCGTTCTCCTACTCCTCGGTCTATGCCAAAACCCTGCTTACCATGTCATTTGTTCATTTTCACATTTGTAACTTCTCCGCTCTGAGGGTTTGGGTCTGTAAGTGAATTTTTGGCTATGGATGGTTGGAAATGAGCCACATGCTCTACCTGTGCCAGATATGGGCTCTGCTACCTGCGAGTATGGCACCTGAGTTTATCTTCGTGACTTATGGTCTCGGTTCCTTGAGCACAGGGTGATGGTTTTGCTCGCTAGCGTAAGGGAATGGCTATAGTATGTTCTATTCGATTGCTTGATTTGTATTTGCTCCACTCTTATTGTTTTGTTGAGGACATTTTGCTGGTTAGATTTTATTAATAGTGTGCATGCTATAGATCACATCTACGGTGGCCTCCTCCTGCTCAGAATTTCGCTTCAGGTAACTTATTCCTCCATGATTTATTTTCTTCCTCGTATTTCTCCAGTTCTAACAACTTTTGCTCCTCTGTCTCAGGTTATCATCGTAGAATGTGGCTCACTAGTTCTGCATCCTTCCCACATGGCTAAACCTCCAGGTAATTGTTCCTCACTGTGTAAAAAATTCTCTAAACTTTGATTTCTTTCCTCTATTGACATTTGGACTGATAGTGTTGCCCGGTTTCGATTTTGCAGGTTGGGGTTTTGCTCTTTGGCATGCTAGGTGTGAATGCTACGGTCCTTTCCCGGTAGGCTCTGCCACTGTTTCAAATTTTTTTTATGGTTAATCTCTATTGATTAGGTGGGATTGAGTCCTAGTACTTGTTTTCTCATACGCCTCTATCGTCGCTATGTGACCAAGATTATTTGGCACAAACCCTTGTTTGATTCTACAAATTTTTAAATGATAAAATGATTTGAAAAGACTGTTTCAAGACTGTTTGAAACCCTCATCTAGGGTTTTATTAGTTCATTTGGCTCTTTAGTTGTTCATTGGGTTATACCCAGACTTTGTCATATGTATATAAACATTTCATTTTTGGATTAAAGGAATTACAGTGGAATTCGTTTGTATTTATTTCCTTTGTCTTGAATGTGGTTACTCAGAATTTGTTTTCTCATTCTGGATTGAACTTGCTTGAAATGTGCTCGGTTCTTTTGGTTGTGGATTCTGTTTTTTGTTTTCCAGCCTTAGTGCCGGGAGTTCTTGTGTAATTTCCCTTGTCTGCCTTCTGTTATTTAGAAGAGAAAATAAAATGAAAGAAATATGCATGCACTGTATCTGCTTATTATGGGTTATTCAAATGACTGGAAGAATGTAGATAAACATGTCAATGACTGTTACAGATGGATGGATTCGAAATGAACGAAAATTTTTCTCTGTCTTCTATTACTATACTTGTATGCTGAACCCCTCAGAATGATTTACATTTTGTATTTGTACTTGTTTGTCCACAGTTATCTGAATTGTGCATAGTTATTTTTCAGTTTTTATTGTATTAGTTACATAACTATTAATGCATTCGGTTCTACTTGCACTGCAAGATTTTACATTTGACATGATTGTCTTTTTTTTCGAAAATGAAAGAAATAGTTAGAAGACCATTATCCACTAAAGATAGACAATTGTGACAGTGACCCTAACTAACTGTACTGTTTCCTGACTAACCATGAAATTAAAATAAAAACAACAAGTTCCTACACTCTGCTTTGAATAATTAAACATAAAGACACCAAACATTGATAAACTTTCCACCTTGGCAGAGACGAACACCTGGTCATGGTGCCCTTAGTTGGATGCTCCTGCATCAGGCTCCCAGGGTAAAAAGAAATCATGACTTCAGTCCATCAGCTTCTTGACTGAATAACCTGCATGTTCTATTTGCTTGGCATCAAGCCATGAACTGTCTTCAATGGGACAGTTCTTCCACTTGACCAGATATTGCAGATACTCTTTCCACCGAGTTCGCTTGGCCACCTGAGTGTCGAGGATCCTCTCTATCTTGGGGGGCTGAATGTAAGGCATTTGTCTCATCTAAGTCTCACTTCCATTTTGGGTGTCCCATGTAGGTCGTGTGGTACTGTCTTCCTCTGAACCAATAGTATATGGAAACAAGTATGCTACATTCAATATGGGTGAAATGCCTATTGCCGGTGGCAGCTGTATTTCATAGGCATCTGCTGAAAATTTCTAGAGGACTTTGTGGGTGCCTATATTCTTGCATTTCAGTTTGTTATACGTGCCTCTAGGGAAACTCTCCTTGCGCAAATGCGTGAGGACTTCATCACCCACATTAAATTGCACTTCTCTCAGTTTCAAATCTGCTTGCGCTTATATTTTTTACGGCTTTTCTGCAACTTGACTTTCACCTACTCGTGCAAAACTTTCATCACGTTAGCGAAATCTTCCCCATCAGCACTCGATTTTTCCTGCTGTCCTAGATCTCGCAACTCATGCACTCTGCGAGGATGCATGCAATACAAGATCTGAAAAGGACTGTAACCCGTGCTACGATTAGGCCAGTTGTTGTAGGAGAACTATGCCTAGGCAAGTACTCGATCCCACATCCGTGAATTTTCACCAATCAAACTCCGTAGAAAATTCCCAAAACTTCTGTTTACCACCTCTGTTTGCCTGTTGGTCTGTGGGATGTAAGCAAAGCTAAAACTTAACTACGTGTCCATCTTCTCCATAGGGTGTGCCAAAAGTGCCCTGTAAAATTCACATCCCTGTTAGAGAGAATGGACTTAGGTAGACCATGTAGTCTAACGATCTCTGTAAAGAAAAAGTGGGGCATGTGAGTGGCATCGCTAGTCTTTCTACAAGGATGAAGTGTGGCATCCTTAAAAACCGGTCCACTACTACCATCACCGAATCATAACCCCGATGTGTCCTCGGTAGACCCAAGATGAAGTCCAAGCTGACTGAGTCGCATGGTCTACTTGGAATGGGAAATGGCGTGCAAAGTCCCATATTTTGACTGTGTCCTTTTGCCAACTAACACACTTTACATCTAATCACAAATCTCTGCACATTCCGTCGTATTTTTGGCCAATAATAAAAATGGTTGAGCTACTCTAATGTATTGTGTATGCCGAAATGTCCGGCTAGACCTCCACTGTTCTTCTCCCGAATGATATTCTCTCTCATTGAATAGTCAGGAATGAATAATTGTCCTCCTCTAAACAACAGCTTCTCCTACAAGTTATAGTCCAACCATGGACTAGTGTCTCTCACCAAAGGGTTCTGACACGCTTCATAAGCCTCCTTGAAATCCGTGTCAGTCTAATAAAAATCTTTCAAGTGCTCAAAGCCCAACACTTGTATAGTACTCTCCTACAAGAGTAGGGCTCTTCTGCTCAATGTATCCGCCACGTTGTTGGCCTGCCCACTGATGTGTTTCAACACAAAGGTGAAACTCTACAAATATTCAACCCACTTAGCATGTTTGTGGTTCAACTTGTGCTGTTGCATCACATAATGCAGTGCAGAATTATCTGAGAACAAAACAAACTCATTCCCCAGCAAATAGTGTCTCCAATGCTTCAGTGCTTGGACGACAACATAGAATATCTTATCGTAAGATGAATACTTTTGCCTGCTTTCGTTCAACTTCTTGCTAAAAAATGCAACAAGTTTATCTTCTTGGCTAAGTATAGCTCCAGTGGCCATACCACTTGCATCACAGTGAACTTTAAAGAGCTTTTTAAAATCTGGCAATCTCAGGATTAGTCTCTCTGTGATCTTCTTTCCCTACTACCTCAGTCCAATGAAAAGGCTGACATGCCTTGTTTACAGTGTCCAACATAGGTGTGCAGATTTCACTAAAATATCTTATAAATTTTTGGTAAAAACTTGCCAGCCCATGAACACTATGTACCTCAAACAGACGTTTCGGGTATGGCCAGTTGACTATCTCTGAAATCTTCTCTGGGTCCATCTTCAACTCGTTTTCTGTAATCACTAAACCCAGATAAACGAATTCTTTTTGCAAAAAAGTACACTTTTTTCAGATTTATCAGTAGCTTATTCTGCTGCAATTTTTCTAGCACTTTCCAAACATGTCGAAAGTGTTCCTCCCTCGTCTTGCTGAAAATTAATATGTCGTCTAGGTACACTATTAAAAACTTCCCAATGTATTCCTTTACCATTTCATTTGTTAATCACATAAAGGTAATGGGTGCATTTCTCATTGCGAATGGCGTTATCAGCCACTCATACAGTCCCTCATTAGTCTTAAAGGTTGTCTTCCACTCATCCCCTTCTTGAATTCGAGTCTGATGATACCCACTCTTCAATCTTGGAAAAATATACTGCCCCACTCATGCAATCCATCATGTCGTCCATTCGTGGCAGTGGAAATCTGTACCAGATGGTGATCTTGTTGATGGCCCTCGAATCTGTGAACATTTTCCATTCTCCTCCTTTCTTGGGAGCAAGAACTGTTGGAATTGCAGAGGGGCTCAAACTCCCCCTTATCAGCCCTTTATCTAGCAATTCCTGCACCTCTTTTCTGATCTCTTCATTGTCTTTGGGGCTCATCCGATATGCTACCTTATTCAGAAAACTTGCTCCTATTATAAAGTCAATATGATGACTTATACTTCTTTTAGGGGGAAGTTTATTTGGAAAGTCATCCACCACTATATCACTAAACTCCTCCAACATCTGCTAAATTTCTGGGGGAAAATCTGACACCTCTGTGTGTAGCAGAACCATATTTTCTTTTCTTGCAATAGCATTGCTCACTTCAGTATCTTCAATCTGCCTCAAAAACTATTATCTGCCCATTAATAACACTCTTGTCCCACTTTTTTCCGCTGTCTCTTCCTCCTTGATGGGCACACATGTGTGCTTGATCCCATCTTTGACAAACTTATAACAGTTTGTCTTCCTGTCATGTACTACCTTCCTGTCATACTGCCATGGCCTACCTAGCAGTGTGTGACATACATCCATTGGAATTATGTCACAAATGACCTTATCCTTATATCTATTGATATGGAACTCCACTTCGCATTGCTCATCTACCAAAAACTGATAGCCTTTTTGTAGCCATGATACCTTGTAAGGAGTGGGGTGTTTCAACTGCTTCAACCCAAATTTTCCACCATCTCCATGGCAACCAAGTTATCTGTACTCCCACCATCGATAATCAACTTACAACACTTACCCTATGACTTAAAAACTGTCTGAAACAAAGCTTTCATTTGAGTTTGTACACCTGTTTCTTTGGCTGGTTTCAGCAACACCTTGTTCAAAACTAAGGCTTCCCCTATTTCCAACACATTTTCTGCTTCTTGGGGAGGTGCCTCTACTTCTTCTAGTTGTGCGACATACACAACCCTCTGTCCAGCTTGTTCTGCCTCAGGACAATCAAAAGATTTGTGCCCCCACTTGTGGCACCTGTAGCACTGATAGTTAATTCCTCTCCCTCAGCCATTTCCCTTGCCTCACTAATATGGAGTGCCACCTCTCGTGGTGTCACCTTTTTCTGCTATCCCAGAAGCTTTGGAACTGCTTCCTTCTTCATTACTATTGGCAGTTCATCCTCTGCCATAAGACTTTCCTCTTCCTCTATTGGTTCCCCGTCCTCTCCTAGTATTTTTTTTTCTAGTAATCTTCTCCTCCACTTTCATAGCACTTCCATATGATTCTTCTATGTTTTTCGGGGAAAGAATGTTGATTTCATCTAATATTTCTAACCTTAAACCATTCACATACCTGGCTATTTTCTTCGGGGTGTCCTCCATATAATTGGCTCTTAAATTCACCCAATAGAATTCTTAAGTGTACTCCCTTACTGTCATCCATTTTTGTTTAAGATTTTGCACTTAGCGATGTAGCGCAATCTGGTAATCCTTAGCAGAAATCTGCCTTTCAACTTCTATGTTTTTTGGGGAAAGAATGCTGATTTCATCTAATATTTCTAACCTTAAACCATTCACATACCTGGTTATTTTCTTCGGGGTGTCCTCCATATAATTGGCTCTTAAATTCACCCAGTAGAATTCTTAAGTGTACTCCCTTACTGTCATCCATTTTTGTTTAAGATTTTGCACTTACCGATGTAGCGCAATCTGGTAATCCTTAGCAGAAATCTGCCTTTCAACTTGGCCACCATCCTTGACCATTTCTTGATTGGCAACTTGTTTAACCTCCTTCTCTCTGTTTGGACACTGTCCCACCACAAGGCTACATGTTCCATTAGTTTCGTTGCAGCAAACTTAACTCTTCGATCTTTACTTATCTCTTCACACTCAAAATACTTATCCAACTCACTGATCCAATCCAACAAAACCTCTCTGGACAATCTACTGTCATAATTTGGGATTTCTAGTTTAGGCTTTCTTCTTGCCAATAGGACCGACCTCAACAGTCTCATTTCTTTCCCTTCTTCATCTTATCAATTTGTCATCACTATGGCTTCTTCTTCGCTGTCATCTCCTACCCTGGATACCTTCTCCTTCCTACTTCAACTGCCTCCAAACACTTAGTAAGGATCATAATCTCCTCTCTCAATCCTTCATCTTCTGCTCTCTGAGCGCCTTTTCCACATCCTCATCTTCCAACTTCCATTTCTCAGGAAAACACTAAATCCTACTCTGATACCACTATGATGGGACCAACCTACACAATAATGTTAATCAATAGCACAATAATGCACTAATCAATGAGTAAATAATTAAACAATGATTTTATGGCTTAACAATGTTGATTAGTGGTTAATTGTTGGATGGTTCTGGACTTTTTTTGGGTGGCATTTATGACAGGAATTAACTCTCACTGTGTTGGTGATATTTCCCTTGGTTATCGTTCTCCTGCTCCTCGATCTATGCCAAAACCCTGTTTACCATGTAATTTGTTCATTTTCACATTTGTAACTTCTCCGCTCTAAGGGTTTGGGTCTGTAAGTGAATTTTTGGCTATGGATGGTTGGAAATGAGCCACAGGCTTTGCCTGTGCTAGATATGGGCTCTGCTACGTCTAAGTATGGCACCTGCATTTGTCTTGGTGACTTATGGGCTCGGTTCCTTAAGCACAGTGTGATGGTTCTGCTCGCTGGTGTAAGGGAATGGCTACAGTATGTTCTATTTGGTTGCTTGATTTGTGTTTGCTCCACTGCTATTGTTTTTTTGAGGACATTCTGCTGGTTAGATTTGATTAATAGTGTGCATACTACAGGTCATATCTACGGTGGCCTCCTCCTACTCGCAATTTCACTTTAGGTAACTTATTCCTCCATCATTTATTTTCTTCCTCGTCTTTCTCTAGTTCTAACAACTTTTGCTCCTCCATCTCATGTTATCACCATAGAATGTGGCTCACTAGTTTTTCTTTCTTCCCGCGTAGCTAAACCTCCAGGTAATTGTTCCTCACTTTGTAAATAGTTCTGTAAACTTTTCTTGCTTTCCTCTATTGACAGTTGGGTTAACAACGTTGGCTAGTTTCGATTTTGTAGGTTGGGGTTTTGCTCTTTAGTGTGCTAGGTTTGAATGTCGTGGTCCTTTCCCGATATGCTATACCATTGTCTCGACCTGTTTTTATGGTTGGTCTTTGTTGATTAGGTGGGCTTGAGTCCTAGTACTTGTTTGCTTATACGCCTCTGTCGTCACTATGTGACCAGGGTCCTTTGGCGCAAACCCTTGTTTGATTCTGCAAAGTTTGTAATGATAAAATGATTTGAAAAGACTGTTTGAAGGCTGTCCAAAACCCTCATCTAGGGTTTTATTGGTTCGTTTGTCTCTTTAGTTCTTCGTTAGGTTATACCTAGACTCTGTCATATGTATACAAACATTTCTTTTTTGGAATGAAAGGAATTACAATGGAATTAATTTGTATTTATTACCTCTATCCTGAATGTGGTTAGTCGACATTTGTTTTCTCGTTCTGGATTGAACTTGCTCGAAACGTGCCCGGTTCTTTTAGTTCTGGACTCTGTTTGTTGTTTTCCACCCTTAGTGCTGGGAGTTCTCGTGCAATTTCCCTTGTCTGCCTTCTGTTATTTATAAGAGAAAATAACATTTTATAACATTTTAACAAGCATTTTGTAACCTTTTTTAAGTACTGATTAGAAGTATTTAATAATTCTTTATAAAACCTAAACCCCAAACCCTAAGCCTTTTATAACATTTTGAACCTTAAACCTTAAGGATTTTATAAAATTTTAAACCCTAAGCCCTAAACATTATACCATAAGAATTTTACAACATTTTAACGAGTGTTTTGTAAATTTTTTTAAGTGTTTATCAAAATCATTTACTAAAGTTTTATAAACCCTAAATGGTAAACCCTATACTCTAAGCTCTAAACCATACACCCTAAGCAGTTTATAACGTTTTAATATTATAATATTTTAAATCCTAAACCCTAAGAATTTTATAGCATTCTAAACCCTAAATCATATGAATTTTATAACATTTCTATAATCATTCTCTAACTTTTTTTTAGTGTTTATTAAAGGAATTTAATAAAGTGTTATAAACCCTAAACCCTAAGCCTTAAACCCTAAACCTTAAGCATCTATTAAAATTTTCAACACTAAACCCTAAACCTAAACCCTAAGCATTTTATAACATTTTAACTAATGCTTTGTAAAGTTTCTTTAATTGTTTATTAAAATGATTTAATAAAGTGTTGTAAACCCTAAACCCTAATAATTTTATAAAATTAAAAACAATAAATCCTAAAACTTAAACCCTAAACCCTAAACCCTAAATCCTACACCCTAAACATTTTATAACATTTTAATTACTTATTTCATAGGTTGATGATCGACAAGAAAAATGTAAGCCTAAACCCTAAAAGAATGCCTCAATACCAATATTCAAAATAGAACTCGTCCAAACACTTTGTTGGGCTTCTAGCCCATCCTAGAAGGGAGAAAAAAAATTACCCTTAAAAAAAAAAATTATAATATCAAAAGCACTTGTCAATCTTGATGGTTATATTAATTTTTTATATTTTAAAAGAAGGGAAATATTTTTAATAACTAGTCAATATTTTTTTAACTTTATGAATGCTTGATGTTTTATAGAAGCTTTAATCTGTGATAAAATAAAGAATATTACATTTACATGACATGGCCTCCAAGATTGAAAATATTTTTTAAGATTTTCATGTTAGGAGTTAGGACACTATGACCACTGCATCGACTACACCTTTGCGTTTATGATCCATTTAATTGTTGATTTGCAAAGTACCATTAGATCTCAACATGTTAACATTGTTGAGTTAGGTACCATTTTACCAACCTATATGACCAATGTATCCAATGTCTATCACTCCATATTTTCCATCAAGTCATTAACTTTCTACCCAATATTCCTAGTTCGTAATACTTGGCTCACCCTGAGGGTTCTTTTCACTATACCACACGATTTATTTCACTCATTTGCATTTGTTACCCATTCATTCTTTGGTGGTAATCAAATATTGTTGTGATGACTTGTAAAACAAGAAGTGGAGCATATTAAGGAGAACAATGGAATAAAGAGAAACAAAATATTTTTGTAATACCAACAGTGCATATAAACCATCCTCTATTTGATAAACTCTCTAATCAGGTTGAAGAGGAATACTGATTTGAGTAGAAGGTGACCATAATCATTTCTCATCATGTCTCCAACTTCTAGTGCATGGAGGATCTTATTAATGAAGAACACCATCAATCTCATAGTAGAAATAGTTTTACTTTGAGTAACAATGTTAACTTTCACTTTGGTCGAGGTTCAAGTCATTCTTGTAAGTTCCCTACAAGAACTTCTAATAATCAATCTCATCTTTAGGAGCATGTTTCTAGTCCAAACATTGTATTAATGTGACATTTTGATCACTGAAGAGGTCATTCTTGTAATCGCCCTACAGGAATTTCCAAGAATCAAGCCCCTCTTCATGAGCCTATTTCTCGACTAAAATTTGTTTTAATTTCTTGCATATTTTAGTTACTTGTCATATACAAAACCTAATTAATTTTAATTTCTTAAAATGGTTTGTATGCACTAGTGATTCGATGTGTGTTTAGATATGTATAGATATTGGATGAAATTCACTTTTCTTTTATTTTAATAGAAACGTGTTGTATATAGAAACATCTCTGAAATTTTCAGGTAGGAGTGTACATTTTTATATGTGAGTTCCCTTCGAGTGAAATAAAATACTAAAAATAAGTTAGCGATAGAGAAACTAATTTATTTTCATTTCAAATCTTCCCCTCATAATATTTCTCTCTCTATCTCTCCTCCTCCCCTGACCCTCACCCACTCCCTCCTTCCCTATCCCTCTCTTTCTAACACTCCCTCTAACTCTCCATCCCC
>APFE030559010.1:57333-73972 GCA_000404065.3 Pinus taeda
CCCTCTCTGCACCCACATATCTCTCTCTCTTCCTCTCTCCCTCTCCCTCTCCCTCTCCTTATCCTCTCTCCCCTCTCCCTCTCCCCTCGCCCTCTCTCTCACCATCGCTCCTCCTCTGTCTCTCTCTAGATCTCTCCCCCTCTCCCCCTCTCCCTCTATCTCTCTCTCTAACTCTCTTCCCCTGTCCCTCTCTCTCTCTCCCCCCCTCCTCTCTCTCTGTCTCTCTCTGTCTGTCTGTCTCTCTCTCTCTCTCTCTCTCTCCTCCTCCACCCCTGTTACACTCTTGCTCTCTCATGCCCCCCACACTCTCATTATCTCTCTCACTCTCATTATCACCATCATATCATCAAAAAACCTAAATAAATCCATTTAATAAACAAAAATATAATCATCATTATCATAATCATATCATTTAACAAATACAATCCACGTCATCTAGTAAACAAAAACATCTTATCAATTAGAAATCAATAATCGTGATATTATTTAAGAAAACCAATCACTATATCATCTAACAAACAAAAAAATAAATACATACATAAACATATACACATTAAACATGAAAAAAATGTCAACATCATATTATCTTTCAATGCAATCCTAATATCTAATTAGCAAAAGCACAACCATCATATCACATAATTACTTTCATTTAATAAAGCACATAAAGGACACCAACATATACATATCATTACAAATAAAAAACAATGTCTATACATAAATATCGATGTCATGTCATCTAACAAATATATCATATTATAAAAAAATACAATTTATGGGTACATTGAAAAAAACACAATTAAGCCTCTTTTCACATTTAAATAATCAAACACATTCATTTCATGTATCTTATAAAAATAAAATAATTCTACTCATGAATAAATTATTTTATATCATCCAATTTCCAAATGAGAAATAATTACATCTAATAAAATAATACATACCATTCACGTTATAAACAATTAGTTACAAATAAAAAAATTCAATTCACAAAAATATTCTTTACATTATTATATAATTTCAAATCAATAAATAATTATACAAACACAAATATAACTACAAAATTCAAATATTATTTTATTGCGCAGGTAAAAAAAATGCTGCAGCAGTAACCTTACATAGGTTTGGTGGCATGAGAAAGACTACCCTTGTCAATGCAAACAGAGGAGGTAGATTTTCTTTTGTTAAATTGTTTGACAATATAGCATCAACTATATATAAACAGAGAAGGAGGTAGATTTTCTTTTGTTAAGTTGTTTGACAATATAGCATCAACTATATATATCTATATATATTGAAATTGTAAAGGTGAAAGAGAGAAAAAACAATTAAGCAAGAAGCATCACAGAACATAATGTTAATGCATATTGCTGCTGTCATTGTATTAAACTCCTTTTCTGTCATTCTAATATTGGTGCTTTTTCTCACAAATAGGAAAGATGAAAATACAACAATACATAAATTATAAATTATCATCACAATGATCACTATAAATTATAAATTATTTGAATAAACTGTTATACATGAAAATAAAGAAATGCATGGTAATCTGAACATCATATTCAATAAACAAAATAGACAAACACATTTACCCTAAATTGGAAATTGATTTTATAAGACCCTGCAAGTCAAGAAATTCTTACCTTTCATAGATGAATCCACATACTCACAGGCTCTCAGAAATTTCTTCTCCAGAAAATCCCTCCCAATGGCATCTTTGAAAATACCCTCCCAACGGCATCTTCGACCACTATTGGAATCTTATGTCATGGAGATGAGATGAGATGGCCCAATAGCAAGATTCGTAGGCCATGTTTTTCTGGAGGGATGCATCCCTCCATGGATGGAGAGGATTTGGGATTTAATTTTAAAAACGAAGAAAATCAAACCAAAAAACCATTGCAATTTGATTTAAAAAAGAAGACTTAGATTTTAAAAGAAGAAAATAAGCGCTAAAAAACAGACAGAATGGAGCGATATCAATGAAATCAAATGATTATCTGCAACGTATAATTAGAGTGATCAAATACAAAGAATTGGAAAATAAATTTACCAGAGACAAGCCAAATGATATGATGGAGGATGAGTCCCTCCCTTGGCTTTCAAGTTCAATAGATTCAGAAAATTCAGATTGATTAGAGAGATTTCGTCCAAATCCAAATCGAATATGAGACCTCATTCCCATATTCAATGTGACCCACTTTACGGCTCCCAGTGGCCACCGCCCAGATATCTCTGATAGATGGATTCACAACAACATGGACCACAGGCTCTGAGGAATTGCTTGTCCAGAAAAACACTCCCAGTGGCCATGGTTGGCATCTTCTAAGATGGTCATCGCCCAGATCAAACTGTTAGATTGGCAGGAGGTAGAGGATCTATGACAAGCTGAGGGATTGTAAATGGAAGTTATGACTCCATCGAATTCAATTGGGTTTTATTGATTACTGGTTGCACAACTATCTGCATATAATATTGCTATGGAGGAGGCACAATATTTTTCAATTTCCATCTCTCTAACATAACATTGTGGAGATTTCATCATATTTTGAATCCCATTAGTACAGCCAACTCCACCCGGCACAGTCTTCTTAAATCTCCATTCCCAGAACCTTGTGGACATTTTCGCACATTTTGAAAAGAATTCAGGAATCAGTATGGTGTAACATCGCATACCCAATTCGCATTGTTTTTCTGACTTGATCCGAATTTTTTTTATAGTTCACCTTCTGCTCCTATTTGTCTTTTAATGATGAAATGCGCCTAAGAAGAAAGAAATCAACATCAAAAATGGAACTCAACCAAAAAATTCATATGCATGAGAAGCCTAATCATTAAACACATTGGCCAGGAGTCAGGAGGCGGGACAAATTGCCCACGTAGACATCGTTCCACACTCCTCTGAGAATCTGCAGGTGGTGCTAATTGTTACTAACCCAGAGGTAAAATCATGTCCATGGAACCTGGATCCATGACAGGCTCAGGATCCTTTTTCTCCATCTCGATTTCAACTTTTGTGGAATGATGTACATCTATGCAGATGGTCTTATTAAAAAAACCCAAGAAAACAACTAGACACAGAAAAACACTTTAATCAACTTTATATAAATCGAGCTATGTTAATGAAATTTCCAAAATTAAATCAATTTCTCTCTCATTCATTTAGGTATACCAGAATCATTTACATGTGATGGAGAGTCAAATGCATCAGATATGCTTCAAGGTCCTAACTCAAACGTTGACATTTGAGAGGTATGGTACACATACATTAATGGTGGTCATATACGAGTGTTATGTGAGTGGTGGAGTGGATATATGAATCCTGATTCTAGGCCATAGATCTAAGTTTTTACTTTCACATTTTCCTCTTCTATTTATCATCTTTATTCGTTCCCATAGAAATGCACGTCACAACAACATCATCTATTTCAAAATGACATAAACATTCCAGGCCATCGCTCGTGTATGTCAAAAAAGTTGTTATCCCTTAAAACATTCCAAGCCATCACTAGTGTATGTCAAAAAAGTTGTGATCCCTTAAAGGAAGAGCAGATCATAGTTTACATCAAAAAAGTGTGAGATGCTTTTCTTGAAATTTTCGTACAGACAGTTGGGTTTTATTTTCAAGAAATGCTTTCCAATAAATTCTCTACACAACCACGCCATCTATCAGCGTCGGTATAAATTTGGAATGTTCAGACTTGAATTTTAATTTTCGGTAAATAGTACTTTTTGTAACCTTGACCCATGCCTAACCACGCCATGTATCAACATCGGTGTAAATTTGGAATGTTTAGACTTGAATTTTAATTTTCGGTAAATAGTACTTTTTGTAATCTTGGCCCACGCCTTTTCTGTAATCTTGGCCGAGGACTTTTATAGTCCACTACTCACTGTCATCAATTCAATTAATATTACATGGTTAACTAGGGAAGCATTGATCCTAGAGAGACAACTCGTTATGTTTTTCTATTTCTTGCTATTATATTTTTCTATTTGTCCCTTAACGCATTTAATATAATCGACAGATTTTTATATTTTTATATTTCTCTCTTAATTCATTCAATATAATTGACTGTCTTTATTTAACGTCAATACCAATATAATAAAATTATTCTAGGTAAGTTTTATTTATTTCTCAATTGAAAAACGAAAGTCTTTTTTATTGGAAGTTATAGTTTATGGCAAAAAATACTTTATGTAATATAAGTTAGTGTAAGATTTTTTTGTTCTGTGTTTTTTACTATCAACAATTAATATTTTTTCGAAGTTACTATAAATGACCAAAGAGAGCTAGTTATATTTCTCTATTTCTTTCACTTTTATGTATTCAATAATATATATAGCATATTTTCGTTTAGGTTTTAATATATTTTTTACATGTCTTTATTTAAGTTTCAATGATAATATATTTACTCTCAAGTTTGATATGAATTTTTTAATTTGAAAATCACAAGTTTTTATATCAAACTATATGTTTAGTCCTTCAAATGTGATTGGTAACTCAAAGTTTTTTTTTTCTCGTTAAAACTAATCTATTATATACAGTATCAAGAAAAATAGTTACATCATTTTAAGACTCACAGAACTAGAGGCCAGATGTGGCACTTTGGAACAGGTGTGACCAAAAAGAACAACCCTCTCGGGGGCGCTAGATCAGAGATAAACAACCCACAGAGGGGTGCCATACTAAAAATGAACAACCCTCGTAGGGGCGCCAAACCAAAACTAAACAGCCCTCGCAGGGGCACCAGACCAAAACATTGCATCCCACTCAGGGGCACCAGCAGAACTTCAGCATAATCCCTCTTGGGGAAGACAAATCCATCCCTGAGCCAACATAACATAAACAGACTATGAGCCAACATAACATGAACAGTAAGACCAAAACAAGACCTGAACAACGATGGAGGTTGGGATTCCGAACAGATGGGCAGCTATTCGTCGGGCTCCTCGTCGACCATCCTACACCATCCATACTTCTCCACTTCCTCTGTAGTGGGAACGATGTCCATGTTGACATTGTCCCCTTTGCTAGTCGACACCTCCTGAGCCTGAGGAAGATTAGATACATTCTCTGGAGCATTCGCATGTTTCTCCATGGCATCCTTTGAGCTGCCAACAGGATGCTTCCCCAACTGTACTGAACATCGCCACCATCCGGAGAGTCTTCGAGGAAGAGAACCAACACATGGGCACTGATTCGGGGTTTATTCAGAGAGATGCTAAAGTTGAAAATGGCAGAATCGAAGGTAGGTGTGTAAGCCGGGCAGAATCAACAGCGCTTGAGTCCAGAAATTGGCCAGTCTGAAGGGGGTTGGCCTCAGAGATTCGGTGGCAATGGCAATGGCAACAATGGGGTTGAGAAGCATCAACTGGTGGATGCAAAGACCCGCTCCAGGCAGAACCTCGACGGTTGAGCGTTCTCTGTCGAGGCCTTACCATATTTGCAGGAAGACCAGGTGTATGGAGTAGTATGGAATTGAATAACCGTCTAGGCTTAGGACTGCCACCAACAGTCAGGGAAATGGATTTGACAGGAAGAGCTATTGCCTGAAGAACCAGAGACCGAGCAAGAACCTGAACAGAGAGCACCATGAACTAAGCATGAACTGGTGCATAGAGAGCCAAGCCACCACCTCTTTTAACATCCCCATCACCACCTCGAATCCCGTCTACCATTACTGCTCGCTCCATTCGAACCAGTGAGCCAGACAGAGCATTGAATTGCTTCTGAAGAATTTCAATCCTTTTATTCCTTGGCAGCCAATGACATGTTGTCTCGCATCCTTGATCCTTGAGACAACGGATGGCCTCCATGTGTCCTTCATTAAACGCGCGTCCTGTCCACCTTGTCACCTGCATCCAGGGGATTGGTAACTCAAATTTAAGATGAAGATGAAGTCAAAATTCATTAGATCGATAAACATGTTTCCTTTAAAATAGAATAGGGATTCCCAAAATTTAATTTAATTATTAATTATTATTAGATTTATGGTAAGACCATAAATATTCTATGATTTTTTAGTGGTATACGCAAATTGAAGACTCATATTTATGTGCAAGGTAGTTATGCTCTGTTTGTTAACAAAATATCATATGAGCAAGTTTCATATTTAATGAGTTACGGTTTTTTAGGAATGTGATATTGAGAAGGCATGACTCTGGCCCATGGTATCGTAGCATTCCCTATGTATAGATTAAGAAACTCCTTAATAAAGTGGATATAGCTATTTATTGATAAAAATCTTCTTCCATGTTCTCCAAAATAAATATATGCTTAACTTATAATAATACTAATACTAATACTAATACTAATAAAATAATTAATTTCATAATTTTTTAAAATTTTTACCATCGTGAGATGTATTAGCATCCACTAGTCATTTAATTAATATAATCCTGCTATTACCTAAATTTCTATTAAAAACGTATTATTTTTTTTAATGTCGATATTTTAAATACATTTTAAATATTTTAAAGCTACATTAATAGTAAAGGTTTTAAATATTTGAAAAACATTGTATAGTGAATACTCCAATGTTTACCACCTTTTGTTAATGATATGGAGAGTGAGATAATTTATCTTATTTTGGCTATTGGATTTGTGTGTTTAAATTTTTTTAGTATAGAGTCTTCTCAAATGACATGCACACTTCGCTTTATATGGTTTAAATTGCAGAAAGAATTTCTATTTTTTTTTCTTCTTACTTTGCCTTGCTCTTTTTGTTGTTGTTGTTGTTTTACATATATTTTGTTAATTTTGTTTAGTTTTTATACAATATTGTACAACTAAAAGATTATCCTAGAAGACGAGAAAGAAAAATTCTTACTTTAGAGAATGTATTGTTTAGAGAAAACTATTCTCTAATCTTGCATCTTGTATTTTCCAAACAACTATAATTTATTCCATAGCACTATATGATTTAAAAGATTATTCCTTTTCACTAGATGATAGATTATGTACTTGACAAATACAAATATATTTGCATGCTATGCATGTCCACTATAGAGTAGATTCATTGTCATTTTGAGAACAATTTTGTATTTATAAATAAAATGATGTGTACTGAAAATATCAAAGGGTTACATTATATTTACCCATTGGTTGATGTTGTATTTCACATGAGTACCATATAAAAAGAAACAACTCAACAACACTACACACCCATAATAAGAACTTTTAGTTGTTTTTTTCTTTTTTAGCTAGTGCAACCATATAAATTAAATGACTTGTATACACATTAATCCATAAGAACACTGACCGCATTATACATATCACATTACTAAGATAAGAATAATCATCAAATTTAACTAAATTATAACTTTATTTTAAATTTCTATCCCCACATTACTATAGAAATTCTTAACTCAAGTAAATATCTCTTCTTACAATAGTATAGGCCAATACAATGGCTTATCCATACCACATGTCCAATAAGATATATGTTGATATGTTGTTTTCTATAATTAAACAATTCGACATCAATTAATTAAAATAGCATAATTAAATTGGAGATAAATCTTTATCGTTGATATGTGAATACTACAATGACTATTCCAGCATATTCCATGGAGATTAAATCTCTAACATTCACCTAATAATTGTTAATAATTAAATTAAATGTGTGAGAAGATTATTCTCAAACAAACATGCATATGAATGTAATAAGCAAATGTACAATGTGATCATTTAGGGCATGAGTTCTCTCCTTTATGATCTAGATTTCCCCTTTATGACTTCTCTCATTTATACCTTATTTATCATCCATTATGAAATCTAATGCCATCATCTAGTGAATATGGAGGACTTGTTACAACCAACAAGACTTAAATTAGACATTTATATGGACAAGAAGATAGGGTTACTACAAAATCATGGATTTTGTATTTTCCCCTTTTTAAATTTAGTAAAATAAATCAAAATAGACACATACCTTGCAAACTTGAAAAATATCAATCATAGATAAAAATAAAGTCATTACTTATCATGATTAGAACAATTTTCTTTCGCAGATTTAATTACTTTGACCATCAATGACCTGATAATAATATGTATATCTTTAGACTGAGATTTATTTTTAGTACTCGTAGATTTATGTTTCCTGTGTATTTCCTTAGCTTGAATTGAAGTGTTGAGTTTCTTATTTTCATGGAAAAGATGACTAATATACTTTTCAAGACATGGGACAATGAGAAAGTATTGCTGGTACCAGTACATGTTCTTAATTTATCCTCATCTAAATTGATGTTGGTTCGAGGACTGTCATCACAACAAGCAACATCAACACAAAAATCCAATTTTTTTTTGGACCTGTGGCCTATTTCTTTTTGGCAAGATTTCAGGATGAGCCTCAATATGGAAAAATTCATCATTTCTCAGAGTATTTAATTGTATGTTTCTCCTTGTTCAAGAAGTTTTCCTCTGAATTTGTTTAATCTTAACTTTATATTAAGGGTTTTATTCTAACTGATTGATCTCTTCTTCATGTGTAAGTTCTTTAGGTAAATTTTTGGCCCAAAGGCTTACCCTGTAGGGTTTCACTTGTCTTTTATCCTTAAATTCCTATTTTTATTCCATATGTTAGATAGTAGTACACTTGTTCATGCTTCTAGTTAAGTGAACACCAGTAGGTATGAGAGTTTTGACACTATTATCATTTCAAACACAAGGGTTTTCTTCATGAACTAATTCTTCACTATCATTATATATTGAATGATGATATGGTGATTGAAAAGGACTATCAAACGAAGGGTTATGCACCCAAATGGTGTCTAACTAGAATATAGATGAAATTGTGATCTTTCAGAGTTCTTGCGATGTGACTGGTATTTGGAGGAAATTTTAGTTAGGATTTTATATAGATTAAGGGGAAAATTAAGTTTATGTACAAGAAATTCCATTAAGAACCATTTGTTATAAATAAAAACCATACTATTTTACTCTTCACAAGTAACATACTAATGCAACAAAGGAACTTAACTATGCCAATTATATATCAGAGAGGAAATCAGCATAGCTTTCACATGATATCCACAAAAATTACTAACAATAACTTTCTTCGAGGGAATGTCACACATTGCCCAATTTTTAGACCATTTCTCTCTCTCAAAGGGAAGATGAGTAGTTGTTGCAATGAAATCAATATTATCCATATCTATATCACCCACTCGAGATTTCTTCGTATCAAAAGAAGAGGAAAAAACTTGACAATCCCTTTACTTTAACTTTGAAACAACTGAAGTAAATACTACTAGATTACCTAGTGGAGCAAGTTTGCACATTTATCATATACGTCTACTATCTCAGCTCAAATGGATTTAAACTGGATAAAGGGTGCCATGGTTAGAATCCAAGATTGTTTTAGCCAGGAACCAAGGTGAAACATAGAGGGAAAATGCACAATGGGTGGGTCACCAAACCCTAACTTACATAGAAATGTAAAAAATATGAGCAAAAATAATGAAACAACAAGGTGTTAGTAACCTTGAAACCCAAAGTGATTTACTCAAACATTGATAGTTAGGACGTATGGTACATAAACATTAATAGATGTCATGTATGAGTGTCTATGAACGGTTGATTTGAGAAAAATTGTGCAAATCAAGATTAATATCCTCGACAATAATGCCAAATCACCCATAAAATTGTGACACAAATATCAAAGGAATAACCCTTAGCCTAAGAACCATCATTTGTCATGATTGCAGATCTCAAAATTTCAAAAGGAATACCAAAATCCACATGAATATAAACTCACAATAATCATAAATGAGTTTTATAGTCATTAATATATTTAAACCAAGTCTTATATAATAATTTCATGATGTAAAAAAATATTCAAATATGGAAAATAAACCAAATGTAAAAACAGTAAAGAATAAATTATCACATAGTTTATAATTCTTTAGGTAATATCTATTCATCAACTTAGAACACATGTAGATATTAGGGCTTATATATAATTCAATCAAGCATATTCAATAAATTGTTGTGAATGAATTATAATATACAACTAGAAAAGAGATAGGGGTGCTACAAAATCAGGGATTTTGAAGCAACCCTTTTTGACTTTGAGATTCATATTTTGTATAGAGTTACATCCTCTCAATAACTTATTGTAATATGTCAAAGGAACAAGGTTTTTATATCTCTACTGAATGGGAGAAAGTTTCATCAAGAAACCATTGAGAGTATATCTTTAAAACGTAGTAAAGTTAAATAACGCACTACTCGAAGAAACCAAAGATATATGAGATGAAAATTATGAAAAGTAAAAGAAAACTACATGTCAAAACCATTGCATTCATACAAAGTAAGATCCAAACACTGAAATACACAAGGATTGACATACACAAAAAAATTTACTACAAATATAGATGATAGAAGAAGAGGATGTGAACAAAAGATATTCAAACTATTCATTTAAAGGAAACCATATATATTCTCTTTAAGATTACCTCCCTCAAGTATCAAAAAGAAATGCTTGATCAGCCATTAAAGGAGAAGATCAAAGTTTACCACAATGTCTATAACAAAAAATCCTGAGATGCTTTTCATGAAATTCTCTCCAAAACTCACATCCCCAAAAGAATTTAGTAAAAATTACATACCACTTTATCATGAACTCCATCTTAGAAGGCTCTATATGACATATCCAAAATATACCAAAGGCTATTGTGAAAAATCACACGTCTTGAGATATGCCAACAATTAGTGCTTCTTTAAATTCTCTAGGACCTGGATCAAATGTGGGTTGGGGTCCTCGTATGTAGCAATGTATACTAGTAAATCATCCAAATAAATAATAACAAATGAACTTATAAAAGTTCATAATATATAATTCATTAACTTCATGAATGCAATTGTTGCATCGCATAGGCCAAATATCATAACTAATCACTCACCAAAACCTATTGGTGTAGCTACATTCTAGGTTAAGTGGCATCATTGAATAGTTTGTTAAGTTCATTCACATCATTAAAATTTTAATAATTAATTTTATTTCCTTGTGTTATAAGAATAGAGTAATTGATGTGTTTGTTAATGAAGAAATGAATTAGATGGAAAAGTATGAAATGTCCTTTTTAATGACCATATTAAGAATTTTTATTAATGAATACATGAACATATATAAAATTTCAAATGACATTATTATTATGGAGTTATTGGAAAAGGAAGGTGTGTTTTTGTCAATATTCGTAGTTAGGCATACCTTTAACTAGAGGGCGTTCCATGGGTGACATCCCCATCACACGATTTGCGAAAAATATATCACAAATATTATGACAATAGTTGTTGTTGGATGAGGGTGTGCCAAAATATGGAGTTATGTGAGTTGTTTGAGAGTGTGGTCATGAATGGAGTTATGTGAGTTGTTTGAGAGTGTGGTCATGCAAAGAGTCATGTCAGGCCATGGCCGTATGAGAAGGTCATGAAAGAGAGTCATGCAAGAAAAGTTTACTCAAATGGGTGTAGGACTACGTGGCCATGCAAATTGTGTGGTTGTGAAAAGGGATCATATGAAGTGGGTTGTCTGGAAAAAATGTAGTGGAGAAAATAATGTGTATATATATGAGAGTTCATTTGAGAGGAGGAATCCAGAAATGGATGACGGGACGATTCTTTTGGGAGGGTTTATAGTGCGGGTAAATGGCACACAACATGATTAGCCTAGTCATGTTAGCTGTTAGAGAAATATTTTTGAGCAATCTTGTGGGTGGTTTAAGAAAGTAGTGGCATAATTAGGTGAGGTGAGTTGTCTAAGTGGAATAAACATGTTGTGGAAACACGTTGTGTTAGTATTCATACTAGTGTTCCACATGAGTCATGTGAGTATTTACATAAGAAATTTATGTGAGCAATTGGGTAAGTTATATAAGCGGGTCGGTTCAGCCGTGTGAGAGGTTTTGACAATTCGTGCGAGCAGCAAGGTGCATCATGTGAGACAAGGGATAGAATGATCATGTAGTAGGCATATGATCAATCCTTACAATGATTGTAAGTCATGTGGAGTAAGAGAGTATGACTTGATAGGAGGTCTTCGAGTTAGGTTGTAGCTCGGAGCATGTGGGCTAGGGATTCTGACAGATATTTTGGTATATTTGTGACATAATTTGGGGCATGCAGTGATACCGTAGAGACATAATGCATGCAACAATTGTAGAGAGAGATCACACCGAGAGACCATGTAGTATCACAACTTAGGTGACAATTTAGTGTTCAGGCTACATTTGGGGTTTCCAGTACACTAAAACTTTTGCTTTTGTACAAAGAAACAATTTCATAAAAGGTGCTTGTTTGGTAGAGTATTCTACAAGAGGGGCTTGACACTTTTACGTATAAATGTCTTGCAATGACTTGTGATTCATACATTTCTCAAATTAATGTTGTCAAGTCTTTTCCAAGTGCCACGACTTGTGCTTTGTATGTTGTATTGTTCATATATGAGTAAATTTTGTAGGGTTAAGATAAGTGTTGACTTCCCTATATATATTTGTTGCATATGTACTGGTGATGATTGTTCTTTTATATACTTATATTTCACTTTTTTAAAGAAGAAAATTGTTTAAGCCAATATTCTAGTAAAACTTAACTAAGAGAATAAGTAGTTGCATAGCTCAAGTGAACTAACATTGTTCTACACTAGGAAGTTGTGAAACATCTCAACGTTACATGCTTTAGAGGACATGGTGCACCAAGTGCATATTATAACCATGTGAGGCCCTTAAGGTTGCAAAAGTCATTTCTCTTAAGTGGAAGAAAAAAATGTAATGGAGCGACTAAGGGTTATTTCTGACAATGACAAACATACTGTTAAAATTATAAATAGTATTGATTTTAAAGGTTATTTCTTAACATTCTTATTCATTGTTTAAATAAAATGGATCAATGGAATGTGTTACTCAATGTTATCAATGTGTGACTTAATGGTCTCCCCTTGTGCAGGATGTACAATGGATAGTGAAACTCTCATTATTACATTCAACCGTTGACTAAATAGAACCCACCATACATCATTTTTCCCCATGTCAATGCATCAATTACTAGTTATTTCTCATCTTAGAATCACAAAGCACTACAAATCGATTAAAAAGTATAAAAAATTTCAAGTCAATGTGATGCAAGTACTGTTGAAGGGAAAGAACAAGAGAGGAGAAAAATAAGGGCCTCCAATTAATATAAGAGTAACTCCTTAATAATTCACAATACTTTTGTTTTTATATTTCTTATTTCAACGCATAAATTCCTAATTTTTCCTATCTTAAAATAATAAAGTATTTCATTTTAATTAAAATTTATAACTTTTTTTGGGTCATCATGATGAAACCAATTTTAGAGAAAAAGAGAAAGAGAGAAAAACCTTCAATATGTTCAAGAGAAGCAATGATGTTCTATTCACCAACTTGAAACATCTATCAGTCTAGGAGACCACCAAAAAATAGCAGTAGATATATTCACCAAAGGAGTTGGTATGAAAGAAAAGATCTAAGCAGGGCACACATAATTATGGCAAGGCAAGGTTGGGTATGCAAAGTCAATTGGTTTAGTGACGAGATAGGATGTGTGTTCAGGTGGCTTAGCAAAGAGCCCAACATGCTACACAATTTTTTCATGATGAGAATTTCTAGCATGAGGATGAGGGTAGTCCATGGATCTCACTTGACAGATTAATGCATGGACCACTCCAAGACTTTGGAGGGAATAAGATTCATTGTGATGGTTGTGAGAGTTGGTGCAAATTTTTAATTGCGATGATTTCTTATTCATGTATGAGTCAGATAGGATAAATTGATGTGAAGGTTTTCCAACAAGTATTCAACCCAAGGGTGGATGGGGCCAATGCCTTAGACAAGGACAATGGATGAAAAATATTTGCAAAGTTTGAGATATATTTGGAAATGAGAGAGATTGGGAAAGTGGTTGTCACAACTTAAGGGTTGAAGCCATTTGGATGAGAGTGATCAATACACAGGGAAACATAATTTGAGATAGAAAATCATCATGAGAATTGATTAAATATTATTCATTTGGATTTCACTATGATCCAAGATGAGGACTTATGTTAGGTCCCTATACTACTAGTGTAATCCCTTATTGTTATTAGTACAACCCTCTTATTATATTTTTGTGTCCATGTAGTCCCCATATTGTAATTATTGTGCCCCATAGAAGCCCACTATTGTTATTATTGTGCCCTTACATTATTATTGTTATGTTGGCTCTGATTATATTATGACCCCTTAGACTCCTATATATAGAAAGGAGGTCTTGTCATTTGTATCATCAAAGAATTGTTTATTGGTGTAATGTAATGGAGGTTTCCCCCTTGAGGAGGCTTATTTCTAAGGCATTGATCTATATTTTGTATCTTTTTTTGAGTTGTTTTCCGAACATATGGTATTAGAGATTCAGATTCTAGGGTTTCCCTACTCCAAATAGGTCATCGTGGAATTTTCGCTATAACTTTGTTTCAACAACATTTCAGAAGCTAACAAAAAATCCCATTTGAGAAGAAATCCCATTGAACCTTAGGTATAAATTTCAGATCTTATTTCACTACATTTACAGAGACATGATTCAAGAGAGGTAGGATTTTTGCAAGCTCCATAATTTCATCTAAAACAGGTCATCAAGGAAGTTTCGCCATAACATGTTCACTACGAAGTTTTAGAAGCTAAAAAAACCCATTTGAGAAGAAGTCAGTCTAAACCTGGGTTTGAACTTCAGATCTTGCCTCTCTATAAGATTAGATATATGATCTGAGGAAGTTATGGATTTTGCAGAATGTCCAATTACATCCTAAACATGTGACCTTGGGAAAATCGTCATAATGTTCTCTTTGAGCATTAGATTGAAATATATGAGAAATGGTTTGGTATGATTAGATATAAGAAATAATTAAAAAGGATAATGGTCAAATAAATGATTAATTTAGAGAAAATAGAGAAAATAGAAGAACAATGCTGTGGTAAAGAACTATATTAATCTTGATCACCCATTTATTTTACCCACCTCTATAGTAAAAAATATCCAATCTCTCGACCAGACTATCACATACTGTATTTGGTTTTGAATTATAGCTTCAATCAAATTTAATTTGGAATTTAGAAATAGAGTTAGAATCTAAATCTCAATTCAAGAATCGCTACTAACTTTCACCGACATCATAGCTCGATCGAGGGTACTTTTGGCTGGTATAATTCACTAAATAATTTCATGGCCACCAACGTTGTTCTGGCCCATATATCCATCAACACTATTGTAAATACAAAATGATATGCGCAACAACACAAGTTCATTGTCTTTAAGCATTAGATGTGCACAGAAAGAACTAGAGTTTGAATCCTCCGTCCTCTCCTCACTTTCATCTTCGGCGTAACCTCGGTACGAGCACTGAAAATTTGAGCATTATGATCACGTGCAGAGGTAAAGAGGCAAAAGGAAAATCCATTAACCCCATCTCTCCCAAACACATCCTTTCATAACATGCATCTGCTATCAGAATATCGCTAGCTCTCGTATTAGAAGTATGAATGGAATTCAAGAACTAGAATTGCAATCTCACCTACGCTCCCACTCCCACTCCCACTCCCAACTTTTACTCTCACACACCACTACCACATTGAACAAGAATTCAAGAATGATAATTGGAATCTCACCTGTGCTCCTACTCCGAGATTTTACGCTGACACACCACTAAGACATTAAACAAAAATTCAAGAACGAGAATTGGAATCTCACGTGCGATCCCACTTGCAACAGGAATTTAAGAAGGAGAATTGGAATCTCACATGCGCTCCCACTTCCAATAGGAATTAAAGAATGAGAATTGGAATATCACCTGCACTCCCACTGCCAACTTTTACACTCCCACTGCCAACTTTTACAGCTTTTACATTGGCACACCACTGACACATTAAATAGAAATTCAAGAATGAGAATTGGAATATCATGTGTGCACCCACTTCCAATATGAATTCAAGAATGAGAATTGGAATCTCACGAGTGCTCCCACTTCTAGCTTTTACGTTGACACACCATTGAGACATTGAACAAGAATTCAAGGCCGAGAATAGGAATCCCAACTACCATTCAATAAGTCCAAGATTGTATGCTGACACATATAACTCATGAAAATTTTAAAAGGTAATTTAGATGAATGATCTATTTACAATGAAGTCAGAGAATTTAAAAAAATAATATATATCAGTATAGATATATTTTAAATATGGATATAACATGATTTCATAGGGATGCACTTTATCTAATTTTTTCATTTGTAAATTATTCTATGAATAGATATTATTTAAATGTTTTGTATATTTATTTATTTATTTTTAGATTTTATAAAAAGAATTATGAGTAGACATTAATTTAATTTTTGTATAGTGATTTCTTTATTTATATTTTTGTATTCTTTTTATTTTGGTGGACATGATAAACAAACATGGTTACACATACTCGGCTATAGAATGAGGCTCTAGGCTCAATGAGTAACTCAACCCAATAGATAAAATAAAAAATGGAAATATTTTTGCTATTAGAAATGATTTTATTAATCTAAAATAATTTTATATAAAAATTGAGAAATGTATAGACTAAGATATAAAATCATTCATGGAAATCCTTTTGCTA
>APFE030559024.1:0-13986 GCA_000404065.3 Pinus taeda
AGAATTAGCATGCTCTCATGCAATGCTAGAAAACAAATTAAGCCAGTTCCCACAATCTATTGAAATCTATGCTTGGTGTAAAACAACATGGAATAAGGGAAGTGTTTAGAATGAACAAGAATATCAAGGGATGATAAAGAATATTAATGACATAGTCATAAGAAAGAAATGAATGAAAACAACACTCCCCCAAACCAAAAGATAATATGTCTTTGAAAAATGGGAAGGGGTAAAGATGTGGAAAGAATGATGATAAATAATGTTCAATGGATTTTCATGATATTCTCCTAAATTCATAATAAATCAGAAAATTATACTATTTTACCTCAAGTATTACCTCTGAAAAAAAAAATTTAGAATGACATGTATGGACTAAAATCTGTTGAGGTTGATATAGGTAGAGTTGGTGCTGAAAGTGATGAAAAAGGTGGAATCCAGGCAAGCACATGATGTATGAACAATTGTTCGCATTCATGAGTTACTCGAGCCTCTTCTATCAGTTGCAATACTGTGGTCATGCTGTGAATAGAATTCCCCCCCCATAGTTGTTGTTCTCCTATAAAAAAATCAATATTTTGCACACAATGTTCTTGAATCCACAGTGTTCATTTTGAATAGTGAAAGATACGATGCCTGCAAAAATTTCAATAAGAAAAACTTTTGTATACATGAAATACTAATAATTTCTCAAATCAACGAATTATGGTAGAGTGCACTAATCATATCACATGCCATTCCATAATGCATACATTCCCCCCTCCAATTGGAAAAATGATTCCATGACCATAAAGCCTATGAAAGGTGTTATGCTTACAGCAAGGCAAGGGAATGAATAATACAACAATAAATGAAGTAGAGTAAACATATCAATGATAGGACGGTGAGAGTTATGGTTATAATGAGAGAAGATTGCGTAAAGATAGTTATGAATAAGAGATAGGATGCTTTGGATTGATGACAAGTTATGTGAAAAGGGAAAAGGACAATAATATGTCAAAAAGATGCTTTGCTGATGGTATTCTAGCTGAAAATGATGTTATTGATCTGAAAACAATTTCTCATGCATAAAGGTTCAAAACAAGGAAAAACAAATTAAGGAAACAACTTCTCCAATAAAAAAACAAAGTAAGAAGGGAGTATTATAGTAATAATTGATAATAAGGTGTAACTTCAATATCATAAGGAGAGCTTTTGCTACCAACAGGCATCCATAGCCTTAGTAGGGTTGCTTTTTAACCCGTATGAGCCAGGATCCTCAATTTACATATTGAGGGTTCCAATATTGTTCTACAGAATATATCGGTGTACTGGCGTGGTAATCAGATAACCACACTACCATTCACTGGGATGTAGCAAAAGTGATCAGTTGGGCTCATGCTGAGACCTCCTGTTCCATGGATAATTTGACTATCTAATGGATCATAACCCTGGTGTGGTGGCCATAATGTGAAGGTCACTTCATAACAACATTATGAATATGGTAGGATGGTTGATAATGAGACCCCCTATCCTCCATCTGCAAATAAAATTTTGTTGTTATTACACATTTTTATGATAAAAAGAGGGAGGCTCAGTACTCCTTAAAAGTAGGGATGGTGGAAGAAGTTGAACATGTCAATAGCAAAAAAATATACCCATAATCTAATTTATTATAGACATAGAAGATTATAACCAGAAAGGGAGGAACCAACATGTTATTAAGATGATCAATCAGTATCATGTTCAACAGAAAACAATGCAGTAAAGTAGTATAAAAATAATTGTGTCCCTTTTGAAAATAATATATCATCAAGGAATTGTCTTGTTACATATTGTAACGTGAATGATATTAACTCACTTCAATAGAATCCATAATTCTTGTCCTCATAAAAGTAGTGTACTTCATGCCATGATGGAGAATCAATAAAATGTGGTTGAGATGAGCTGGGAATAATCTCACAAGAGAAAGGAAGGGTTGTTCTTGAAAATACTCCCAAAGTGTTGTTTCTTTGAAGGAATAACAAAAACACTCTAAAAAGTGTTGTTCCTTGTAAGGAACAACAAAGAAACATATAGGAAAAAGTGTTGTTTAGATATATCTTAGAAGAGAAGGTATGATGGATATTAGAAGGTATAAGGCCATTTCATATAATCAAACATCAGGTCTCCATCATTTGTCGAGAAGTCATTCCAACGAACAAGCCATTCACCACACATAAGGGACAATTTCTCTTAAAACTGTGTTTATGGGAAAGAAAAAATGAATTTGAGAAAAGTGAGAGATATTTTTTTCTATCATTTACTTAAGAAGAAAAACCTCTTTTATTTTCTATACACGTTTGACGGTTTGGGAGAAATGCCAAAAACATTATTTGCCTCACGATGGTTAATGCACTTATGGAATGACCTTGGTAAAATCAATTTTTCTCCTATATGAAATGTGAAAATGACTTGCTTTATGCACCAACTAATAAGTAGATAGAAATATCTTTCCAATGAGCTATCATGAGTTCAATTTTTAGTTGAGGAAGGCCTTCAAAAGTTGACTGCAACATCACTATGCATTTCGGCAGCCTCATTCTACACATTTTGACCAGTCTTGGGATATTGGACATTTCACAGGGAAAACGCCCACAAAATTGATAAATTTAAGACGTTTTAGAAGGTAGACTCGAAAATATTTCCAATGAGCTATCTCATGCTCAATTTGGCTAAGGGGAAGGCCTCCAAAAGCAGATGGAAAGCGGGATTACACTTTTAACCAGTTTGCTAAAAATTGTTTTTCCTTAGAAGGAACGACTGCTGTTCCTTAGGAGTAACAATAGATGTTCCTTAAATGGAATAAGAAAACACAAGCATGTGAAACTATTGTTCCTTAAACTAAATTACTATTTTTATTTAAGAGGAATAACGATTATTCCTTAAGAGGAACAACAAAAATACAACATACGCAAAACTGTTGTTCCTTAAGAGGGACGGTCGTTGTCCCTTAAGAGGAACAACAAAAATATAAACACACAAAAGAGTTTTTCCTTAAGAGGAATAGTTGTTGTTCCTTAAGAGGAACAACAACGTTTAATTAAGAGTAATATCAAAAATAAAAACGCGTTCAACTGTTGTTCCTTAAGACGAACGATTGTTGTTCCTTAAGAGGAACAATAGCTATTCCTTAAGAGAAATAACAAAAATAAAAGCACATGTAACTGTTGTTCCTTAAATGAAATGGCCGTTGTTCTGTAAGAGGAACAAAAACTCTTCCTTAAATGGAATAGCAAAAACATAAACACTTTATTTGCAAACAGTATGTGAATAGTTTAAGTTACAACAACTATGAAGCTATTTCCTAAGGCAAGGAAAAGAATGATCTCTTTGAAAAATGTTTTGGCAGCAGAGACATGACATGAATTTTTAAATCAAAATGGATTATTCATTTCTTATATTATGAATCTGTTGGGTAACTAATTTTATGAAATTCCCTTGTTTCATTAAAATTTCTTTCAAGAATCACTCGTCCATAAATTGACCTTCCTTATTTTCCTAGAACTCGCAAGAAAACGAGTGTCTACATGTAATGAAGCATTAAGTCATAGAGAAAGAGAGATGATCAGGCTCCACTAATCTAAGAATTATGCAAGAAAACAACAAGTAGTTACTCTGTATAATTAATCCATAGATAAAATAACAAAGTAAAATTTATTTGTCACGTGCAGGAGAGTAGTGGCCAATCATGCTAACCTGTAGTGTTTTAATCACAAATTCGTTGTTTTTTGCCCAAATTTCATGATTCCAAAGCTATATGAGAGCTAACGAAAAGGTATATTTCCAATCGAAACATGTTTTAAAAATTCAATGATATGGTATGCAACTTTACTTAGAACAACCTGCATAACAAAGTCATTTTCGATTACACCACTTAGAACAATAGTGGATATTTTAAGCATAGATTTTTCGTTTGATGTCGGATTGAAATGATTAAAATTGGAAATGAAAGTATATTAATTTATGTATCTCTAATAGAAACAGGTTTTTAAGAAAGGAATAATTGATAGGTCAAATACTCTAAGGAACAATCGGAAAAAGAGAGTTTTAAGAGTGTTGTTTTGCGATAGACAGTCAATATTTTTGTCATAACTTCCTCATACGATATCAAAAATGAGAAATTAAAATTTTCTTGTAAACTAAATTAATAGGATAATATAACATATGATCAATTTTTTAGAATATGGTCATTTAGGCCTTCAAAAACAAACTGTCCCAACTCTATTCTTGATTTGTCTACTAGACACCTCATCAATGTTTTGGTTCTAACATTTTTTGTTTCAAATCCAAATTGAGTAATTCAAATTGGGTTTGAAATTTGACATAAAGGGATACTTAGGAGAGAATCAATATTTTAAAGTATTGGCATTTAGGCCTCCAAAAACGGATTGTACCAACTGTGTTCCTAACCTGTCCCCTAGACACCTTGTTAATGTTTTGGTTCTAACATTGTCGTTTCAAATCCAAATTGAGCAATTCAAATTGGGTTGGAAAGTAGACATAAAGGGCTACTCATGACTGAAATAATTTTTAAAAATATCCCCCTTTTGGTCCCTTAAAACATGATTGTCCCGACTGTGTTTTTAGAAATTTCATCAAACCCACAAGCCAAAAAATATGATATTCAAGAATTTTTTCCAAATTGGTCATAAAAATGAATATTATTGTTTGTAGAATTATTATTTCCATTATAATTCATCTACACACACAAATGAATTAAAACATTTATCACCTATGTTGATTGCCACGACGTGTTACAAAAGAAATAACTATTTCTACATAAAACAAAATGCATTTATTTATGTCCTTATTTATTTTACTTTTTACGCTAACCTATTCTAATTTTAAAAATAAATATGATTAGATATAAGAGTACTTCTAGTGGAACCATTTTCAAAATAATGCTTCAAATATGCACATACCCAACTTTGAAAAATGCATGTTAATAAATATTACGGTATGAGAAGCCAACTTCCCTTGAAAAAAGGTGTCAAAAATTGTTGAAGTATGGAGTGATGCCACAAAAAATTGATGTAGTGAAACCAATCTAAAATATATACTTTACTTTATTGATTTCCCATACCCATCATATCATCAAGTTCTTGAGATTTTAAAATGGCTTGTTGATGCAGTCTAGAAGAAACGTCATTTTCTTCCATAACTTCTACAATTTTTGAATTGAAACATTTTGAATCTCATTGTAAGATTTATCCAATTGTGCATGTCAGATAGAATGGGTGGGAAGGGTTGGTAAATTTTGTAGTTCAACACTGTAAGCATGTTGTATTGGTTTATTATGGTTAGGGTGTAGAATGAGTTGAGCAGGAAACTGCATACAGAATGCAACATTTTGATGATGTAGTTGATTGGGTTGAGTGGATGATTTTGATTGGCAAGAAAGATGTTGTGGAAGAGTTGGTGAAGAAAATGGATAATATGTTTTTGCTACAAAATGAGGTAGAGTAGTCATACAATCATAAGATGAACCATGCCAAATTTGTAGACAAGATTGGTAATGGTCATATTGAGATTGACATGGATGTCCTAATGCATTAGTATTCCTTAATGGATTATGCAAGTAAGAGAATGGAGAGGAAGTGTTTTGAACCATACCTATACACCATTATTTCAATGGCTTTGAACTTGTTGCAACTTCCTTTCGGTAATGGTAGAAAAATACTTCATCAAATTATTGATTTTTCTGAACCTGCAAAACATCCAATTGTGAATTTAGACTGCCAGTAACATCAATTTTAAAATGTTCAAAGAAATCATTGGTTTCAGATCTTATGTATCTTATTCTTGTAGAAGATTTGGAAAAGAAATAACAATGCTCTATAGAATTCTTACCAGCCTTGGAGATTCCTCTTGAATACCTTATTCACAATTCACAAACATCATCATATGAAAAATGAAAAACATCACATTTTCCTACATATTTAAGAGTTCTAAAAATTCGTCTTCGGTTCCTTTGAGTAGGAGTGTTTTTAAGATCTCTTTTTTCAAATTCTTATGCTTTGATTTTTGAAGGTTATATTGAAATCACTCTACATCATCCTCCAAGTTTTCATCTTTCCCTTGTATCATACATAAAATATCTTCATTGGATTTCCAATAGTCTTGGTACTTCTTCAAGAATATGTTCTTCATGTCCTCCCATATTTGGATGCAGTTCCCACCTAGGCTAATGAACCATCGTAGAGCTATTCCTTTTAAAGTAAGAGGAAACAATTTCAACCTTTCACTATTAGTACTATAATCATATCCTCTACAAAGTATTTCAAACTCAAATAAGAATGTATCTAGATATTCATCTGTCAAACCATGAAAATTTGACAGAGAAGATGGGAGGATTATGTGCATTTGTGTCACTCCTCCGAGATCTTTGATAGGAGATTCAAAAGTTGCAATGTGGGCCATTAATTACCATAATAGAAGATGTTCTTAATTTGTTTCTTTGAGGCTCCTCCTTCAAATTTTCCTATCAATTGGTTAGTGAAATGGGTGGTGCTTACATCACTACTTAAGTGAAATCACGAGATTGGTTTTTAATTTTTTTTTAGTCATTTAGACAGAAATTCAAAAATTTATATCTACCCTAAGTTCTTTAACAAACCTATTGGAAAGTGGGCAGGGGAGCAAGGCTTTTACATGCTCTGTACGTAGGTTCTTACCTTTGGTTTTTAATACCCAACTCTTTCCTAACATGCACCTATCAGAAGCACACTACCCTTTAGAAATGGCTACACTCTCCTCGGCGACGGTGCCGAAATGTTGGTTGACAAAAGGTGTCTTTTTAACTCCTAATTATCTTCACATTAGTTATCAATCCGGGAAATATTTTCTATTTCAAGAGTGTACAAAGTTTTTGGTGGCTATTTACTCAAGAGTAATGTTTATATATTGTAGTATAGTGCTCTCAAATACAAGAAAAAATGGATGCAACAAATAAATTCTAATTGCAATTAAAAGAAAGTCCAATCCTTTAAAGAACTCAAATCCTATAGTAATATAAGTAACAACAGTGAAATCTATATAACATTGCTATGAGTTAAGAGTGCAATAATAATAACTCTTCCTTAGAAAATGATAGAAATTAAATCATTCCCATTCGAATGTAAAATAATCATGGCATCAATCTGAGATTTCTTAACAACGATAGTTATAGCTCATTACAGTTTATTACACTGAGAAAGAGATGTATCGATGAAACTCAATCTGAAATGAAAGGAAACTAATCAAGAAACAATTCTGTAAATTAAATATAAAATAGACTTATTCTATCACACAAAGAACCAAGGAACAAAAAAGCGATAAAATAATAGAACGCAGTAATATGATCATAATAGCACACTTGTGATAATTGAAATCATTTAATACATATGAAGCAATGAGTCCCACTGGATGCTGAGCCCTAGCTACCAACGTACACCACTTAGTTACTTCAGAGAATGGAGAGGAACATCTCTTTTATTTATTAATCATCAAACTGTGAAATCATTACAACGTATTTGCACTCTACAGAAAAAGTTTGTAATTGATAATTACAGTGGTAATACAATAGTCCCCTTTCCTCCTATCATATCCTATCCTATCTCTAATAATCCCTATCTTAATCTCTCATTATCTATCCCATAATTTCCCTTTGGCTTGATCTTTGTTTAATTCAAATACACAGACAACAGAGAACAGTTACAACAGAGATGATCACTATGTGATTCCCATTACAAAATTGGAGTGTTCACAACAAATTGATCAACAAGATCATATCTGAAATATATTTTAATCAACATTCAAAAATAATACGTTGAATTTGGTATTCCAATTGAGATAATTTGGGAAATGGCCACAACAACGAATCTAAGAAAAACGTCTTGACAAAACCTTCTGTTTCTCTTAATAAGGACTAAATTTGGGAAAACTCTCCTCCCAATTCTAATTTGACCAGTTCCACACAAAACCCATGTTTAACATTTTCCAGATGCAAAATTCTCACTTCTTATTCCAACGAATTTCTCAGTTGCCACATTTAATGATGAGTTGGAGATCAAATCTGCAATATCGAAGATACCTTGGAGGCTGAAATGGTGAGTGATGTTACAACCAATTTATTAATAAAAAATCATTGGTAAAAAACTGTATAATAATCAATTGATTAAAAATCAAGGAGAATAAATAATATTTATCCATAAGAGCATAAATAATTATAAAATGGGATTATATGATAAATCATGATAAATGGCATGATAAATAATAGTAGAAATGGATGAAATAGGTGTTAAAAATAGGATAGATTATAGTTTCTTGTGTATATGTTTCAGATCGAAAGGTCAACACAGTGACACGTGGTAGTTCATAGAAGTTCACTCTTCTAAAAAGGTATATAATGAAGTCATCTTGGGAGATTGTGCATAACTATTTCTTGGAGAATTTAATTTTTATTAGAATGGTGGCATTGGAAGGAGGACATAGAGGGCTATTGCATGTCCAAATTTCAGAACTAGCAGAGCCAAAATTATATAGTTATAGTCATTTCAAGATCGAGTTCCTAAAATCACGAAATGGTGATATGAAGAACTTTGATAGCAAGGATCTGGTAAATTGGATACTACAAATGGAGGAATATTTTGATCTACATGAGGTGAAGCTGTTACAAAAGGTACGTATTGCATCTTCATATTTAGAATCAGATCAATTTTTATGGTATAAAGGGCTTTGTTCTCGTGAACCACTTGTTACATGGTCAATTTTCATGGAGGAAATGATAACACATTATGAGGATACAAAAGGAAACACCTTCTTTAGCCAACCAATAAATCTCAAACAAAAGTGTTCAATGGAAGAGCACATTGATGACTTTCAAAAATTGAATATAAGGGTAAATGATATTATGGAGAAGGAAAAGATTGATGTCTTCATAGGGAGTTTAAAAGATAACATTCAACATAAAGTTCATCTTTGGGAACCTGATTCATTGGCCAAGGCATTCAGTTTGGCAAGAAAATTTTCAAGGAAAATTATGGAAATAAGGAAGCCCACAACTCACAACTATAAGTATCGAAGTGTTTTTTCTCCTAGCATTCCACAACCTACAAGGTTTACACCATAACAATTTAAGGAAGAAGGAGAAAGAGGGATTTTTACATTTTTGATAGAAAATACACTAAAATTCATAAGTGTGTTGTGAAGAAATTATTTTACATAGATTGTGAAGAGGAGGAAGAAAATGACCAAGAAACATCAAAACAAGAGGATATAGACGAGGAACCAACCCTAGAGAAAGAAGAAATGAATCCGACCATATCTTGTAACGAATTGGTTTGGATGACCACTCAAGCTATCAAGATAGATGGACATATCAAGAAGAAATAGAAAATAGTGTTGATTGATTCAGGAAATACCCATAATTTTATTCATTATAAGATAGCCAAGGAATTCAATTACTTCCTATACCCAACACCAAAGTGTCATGTTATGATTGCAAGGGGAGGAACCATAAATTGCTCTGGAAAGTGCCATAATAACAATATAAGCATGAGATAATATGTATTGAATAGCCAAATGCTTTCCATTCCAATGGGTGGTGTTGATGTTGTACTAGGAGTCCAATGGCTACAACCTTTGGGTACAATAGCTTTTAATTTTCGAGATATTTTCATGAAATTTTGTGTGGAAGGAAAGGAAGTTGAATTAAGGGGTATTGTAGGGAAATCGGGGAAGATAATCAACTCTAATGGTATGTTCAAGCTTATAAATAAGGAAAAATGAGGCTTAGTTGCAGAATTATGTTCGCTAGAGGTTCCCACATTGAAATCATCTATTTCTCGAGATCTCCAAAAAATTTTGGACAACCATTCCAAGGTATTTGAGACTCTCAAAGGCCTTCCACCTATTGGTGATCATGATCATGCAATTCATTTGATTCCAAGAAGTGTTCCTCCAAACATCAGGCCGTACAGATATTCGTATGCCCAAAAGAGTGAAATTGAATGTATGGTTGCAGAAATGCTAGAGGCTGGTATAATTCAACCTAGTCAAAGTTCTTTCTCTGCTCCAGTAGTATTGGTGCACGAGAAGGACAGATCAGGGAGCATGTGTTCAGATTATAGGGATCTCAAAAAGCTCATTATTAAAGATAAATCTCCCATTCCTGTCATTGATGAATTATTAGATGAATTGCATGGATGAATTTACTTCAACAAGTTGGATCTTCATTCAAGATATCATCAAATTAAAATGAAGACTGAAGACATTCTAAAAACAACATTTAGAACTCATGAGGTTCATTATGGATTTCTGGTCATGGCTTTTGGCCTTACCAATACACCTTATACATTTCAAGATTTGATGAATTCCATTTTGAAAACCTTCCTTAGAAAATTTATTTTAGTATTTTTTATGATATACTAATTTGAAAGCCTTGGAAGGATCATGTTCAACATGTTGACAGGGTGCTCAAACTATTGGAGGAGAAACAATTATATGAGAAAATCTCCAAATGTTTCTTTGGACTACAATAGTAGGAATATCTGGGTCATATTGAGTCTCATGAAGGTGTTAAGGTAGACCCTAGCAAAATTAAAAGCATTAAGGAATGGAAAGTTTCCACATTGATAAAGCATCTACGAGGATTTCTCAAGTTGAAGGGGTATTATCAGAAGTGTTTTAAGAATTATGGGAGAATAACAACACATTTAACAACATTATTGAAGAAAGATGCATTTTCATGGACTGCAGAAGCAACAGAGGTCTTCGAACATCTGAAAGAAGCAATGTGCGAAGCACCGGCCCTAGCTACACCGAACTTCACAAAAATATTTATTCTGGAATGTGATGCTTCAAGAAATGGAATTGGTGCTATTTTAATGCAAGATGAAAGACCCATTGCTTTTGAAAGTTGTGCACTCAAATGAAAGTATTTACACAAAGGTATTTATCGAAAGGAAAAGTTGGCAATACTACATGCACTTAAGAAATGTTGTCCCTACCTAATGGGAACACACTTCAAGGTAAAAATAGATCATGATAGTCTTAAATATCTTTTAGAACAAACATTATCCTCTAAAGAGAAACAAAAATGGGTCACAAAGATGTTGGGTTATGACGTTGAAATCATCTGAAAGAAAGGGAAGCAAAATGTTGTTGTAGATGCACTCTCAAAAAAGGTTGAGGATGTGGTAGAATTGTTTTGTGTTATTCATATTATCCAACCAAATTCAACAAATGATGTAAGGGATGAATGAAATAAGGATGAAGAAGTGTGGTCACTCATTCAAAAGTTGTAGAAGGTCCCAGTTCAAATAATATTTCCAGAATTTGATGAGGAAGGAAAAATCATACTGGAACCTGAAGCAGTCACATAAATAAGAAATTGATAGCTACGAAATCGATTAATTTCAAAGTATCTCATCAAGTGGAAGAACTTGCCTGCTGAAGATTCCACATGGGAGGATGCTAATTTTATAAAGAGTCATCCAGAACTACTCAAGCATTGAGGACAATGCTTTTTGAAGGAGAGGGGCATGTTAGGTCCCTATACTACTAGTGTAAACCCTTATTGTTATTACTACAACCCCCTTATTATATTGTTGTGCGCATGTAGTCCCCATATTATTATTATCATGCCCTATAGAAGCCCACTATTGTTATTGTTGTGCCCTTACATTATTATTGTTATGTCCGCTTTGATTATATTATGACCCCTTAGACTCCTATATTTACAAAGGAGGCCTTGTCATTTGTATCATCCAAGAATTGTTCATTTGTGTAATGTAAAGGAGGTTTCCCCTTGAAGAGGCTGAATTCTAAGGCATTTATCTATCTTTTCCATATTTTTGTGAGTTGATTTCATAACAATATGGAAAAATACATTATAACAAGTCTATGCGGAGGGAACAAAGTAATGGTACAAAAGAATAGGATGAAGGAACAAAGGACTACAAATCAGAATCAAGAAATTGAAGAAAGAGTATGGTTTAATGAGCATACGCTGGTTTACCTTGTCCAAGTAGGGTATACACGTAGGCTCATGGAATAGAACATGTGTGTACATATGCACACGCTTTCACAGAAGGAAAAGCACGTATGGAATGGTAAATCAAGGTTGTGGTCCGAGGTATTGGTCTGAGGTTTTGGTCTAAGGTATTTAGTCCGAGGTATTTGGTCTAAGGTATTTGTTTGAGGTTTTTGTCCCAACTTTTAGTCCAAGGTACTAGTCCAAGGCATTTGGTCCAAGGTATTAGTCCAAGATATCTAGTACGAAGTATTGGTTTGAGGTTTTGGTCTGAGGTTTTGGTCCGAGGTATTTGGTCCAAGGTATTTGGTCCAAGGTATTGCTCCGAGGCATTTGCTCCAAGGTATTGGTTCAAGGAATTTGGTCTGAGGTATTTTCCTTAAGTGTTTTAGGTCCAAGGAAATAAGAAAGGCCTAAAACTATATAAGGAGTTGAAGCTCAAAGAGATAAGTGCATAAGAAATGAATATCTTATGAAGTGTTAGATTGAAAAATAAAATATGCATGTTATGGGTTTCTGACGCTTTTCTTCATCTAAACTAAATATGCACTTGAGTTTTTGACGATGGATGAGATCTAATGATGGATCAAGATCATAATAACTTATAATTATGTAATATTATAATGAGTGGACTAGATTTGATTGCTAACAGATGTTTTATCCTTTATACGTGATGATCTTGGTATGTCTGAAGTCGGGAATTGCAACGATGTTATAAGTAAGTATTTGTAAATATATATGCTGGTTCTCTTTGATGAAGGTTTTCATATGTGTTGGTTCGGCTCTTCCAAATAGTGTATGTGAAAGAAAATCCTGATGTTTTGATCTATCACATCAATGCTATTGTTTTACTGTTGTCTCTCAATGAAGTCTTCCGAGATATTAAAGTAAAACTTAACGCCTAAAGAGTTTGTGTCTCATTGACTAATTGATTAATAAAGAATTGTGATCCTTATTGCTATCTATTTAGAACTCTGGAATATAACAATAGATCTTTAGAATGTGACTCATTGGTACAATTTGTGGTTCAAATGTTTTATGATTCAGTATCTTTGGAGGTATACCCATGTTCAGCAAATGGAAGTTGTGTATACACATAGGTTTTCTTCATTAAAGGAGCGCATACATTCTGGCACATGCCTTTTGAGGTTACAGTTAGTTCTGGTTGTTGTTACATTGTTTTGGGATCAGATCTATGTACTAGTTACAGTTATCTCTGTATTACAGTTGATTGGTTGAATTTAATTAAGTTGGAATGAAATGTTGATTTAGTTGTGTCAGAGGTTCAATGGTTGTTTGATTCAGTTTTGTCAAAGGTTCAAAGGTTTTAGTGATTTATTGTTTCATTTATATTAGATATTGATGATTGGGTTTAAGTTATATCAAAACATTCATTGGGTTCCAGTGATTGGTTGATGCAGGAGATTTTGATGGTTGTATTGCAGCAGTGATTGATTTTGAGCTTCAATTTTTCTAATGGGTCCAATATGAAAATTTGATGAAACGAGGCCTTCATGTGTATTTTTGTAACAGCCCAAAAACAACATCTAATTAACTTATTAACAATAAATTTAAACAATGAAGAGTGCTTACCTGAGCTTACCTGTGCATGAAGTAGGCTTACCGCAACATGGTTTTGGGGACGACTTTCCTCCCAACCCTTAGGCTCAATTGTGCAGGATTCTGCTACAACTGGCCACCCCCGAGCCCTCAATCAACGACTACTGCCAGTATTCCTAAGTCTCAATACTCTCCTAAGAGAATGAAGACAGAACCTTCGAATGATGGAACAAGACCCTTTCCATCCTCCTCATCATTCCTTAAATAGAAAAAAACATTGGATGGGAAACCACATGCACACCTCCATGTGTCTGCATGCCACATGCCCACCCTCCATGTGTCGGCATGCTAATTTTTGATAATTTTTATTTATTTATTTATTTTTATATTTATTT